>PITA01003744.1:18837-34166 GCA_004023965.1 Spilogale gracilis
TTTTTTTTAAAGATTTTATTTATTTATTTGACAGAGAGAAACACAGTGAGAGAGGGAACACAAGCAAGGGGAGTGAGAGAGGGAGAAGCAGGCTTCCCGCCGAGCAGGAAGCCCGATGTGGGGCTCGATCCTGGATCTCCGGGATCATGACCTGAGCCGAAGGCAGTCGCTTAACCAACTGAGCCACCCAGGCGCCCCAAAACTGAAGTAATTTCCATAATTCTAGAAAATGTCTTTAGAAGCACTGCATCATGAAAGGCTTGGAACTACTGAAAAGATAAAATAGAGAATGCATGTAAAAGAACTTTGGGCAAATATGAGAAGTTTTACATTATTATCACTTTATTAAGAATGTGTATCCATTTTCCTAGCCTCTTGTTTTTTAGAGTACTGTCTACCTGCCTTTCAGGAGTTAATGCTAAAGCTGGCATTAAATTCCCCTCTGTAGTGGGGTGGGTAAGATGTTTGTCAGGTTTATATCTATGAGGAATTATTCTTGAGGTTATCATGCAGTCAAACAAACTTTTTTCTTATGGAATACATGGAAAAAGGTCCAGAGGACTGGAGAGGCCCTGTTTTTTATTGAACAAAGTGATTTTGTTCTGAGGTTAAGTCTGTATGACCCAAAGTACAGGCTAGTATGCAGAGTCGTGCATTGATTTAAACAATAATAAACTGTGGTTCAGAATGCAGGGCAAAGTCTGTTCCCTCATGGATACTGAAGACCATACAATTTCACTGCTGTGATTTCAAAATAAACCTTACACTTGTTAAGTTTTGGATTTGAAGCAAATACAAGGAACTTTTCAAAAGGATACTTAATCCAGACTTATAATGCTTACGAACTAACTTCTAATAAGTAGAACATAAATCATTATAAATAGCCAATAAAATTCAGAACTCAACAGTCAAATAATAAATTTTTAAATCATAAAATCTGGCAAACACAATATAGTGACTTTAGTCCACGTTATCCAGGACTCAGGGGCCTTTTAGCAAGATGATTTAGGAATGGGCTCATCCATCCAAAATCCATGGGACCTATGGAGGCTGGCGTGTTTTTTAAGAGGTAAAAATGAGTTATAACTGTGTCTGGTACATGGAAGTTACTCATAATTATTTATTGAATTAATTAGTTAGCTGCTATGAAATGGTTAAGTTGGTTGAACAGATAAGATCATCACTAACTTCTACCAGCAAGAAGAGGAAATTCAGTACCATTCATTCCTAGGTGGTGGGTTACCAACATGGCTTCTGGGGACACCAAGCTATGTATGTCATAGTCCTTGCTTTCCAGAAGCCACCATCACACATGGTAGGGCGCCATCAGTCCACGTCTCACTACTGTTCTTTGCTACACCACTGAAGCAGCCTTGGAGGTTATGAATCAGTAGGGCTCCTCTCACTAAGCCCCACTAAGCCCCGGGGGGGGGCCCTAAGATATCTTTCTTTAGGCATCTGTGATATCGGATTGTTCTGTTGGTGGAGTCACCCTCAAATGAGGACCTGGATGTGCAGGGAATGACACCCCCAGAGAATGTTCTCTGTGACAGCTGGTCCATCCCAGAAGATCCCTTTAAGCCTCTGGCTAAATGATAATAGTAACAACAACCCACAAATAATAAAAATAATTCCTTACATTTCTCTTTACATTTACATTCAGACAGTGTGGTACTATTGTCATGCAACAAGAGATAGGCTACCCTACACACCTTAAACAATATATAGAGAATCACTAAGAAGAATGCTTGGGCGCTTGGGTGGCTCAGTGAGTTAATGCCTCTGCCTTCCGCTCAGATCATGATCTCAGGGTCCAGGGATCGAGGCCCGCGTGGGGCTCTCTGCTTGGCAGGTAGCCTGCTTCCTCCTCTCTCTGCCTGCCTCTCTGCCTACTAGTGATCTCTCTGTGTCAAATAAATAAATAAAATCTTTAAAAAAAAAAAAAAAGAAGAAGAAGAATGCTTCAAGTGTAAATGAAGGTCCATTAACAAAACAACAAAGAAAGAAGGAGTCAAGCGATAAAAAAGAAATCTGGAGGCCCCAGAGCTAGTCCTTTGTGCCACCAACTACCAAGTGAACGTAAGTGTTACCTCTTGGCTTCCCAGTGCAGCAATTTTTTTCTTCTAAGAAATGATGAGGCTGAACTTTGTTGTCTGCCTGGATTTTCAAACCAGCCTGACCCTCCTGTCCCAGGCACCCAAATATAAGGCACATACCTGCCCATTCTTTGATGTAAGGACCCTCCTTGTTATCTTCCAGTTTGGTTCCCCTCTCTCAGCTCCATCTCCAGTGCTGCTTCCATCCCCATCCATTACACAGTTGATGGTGTCCTTGACTCTCCTAAAAGGATAATGACATTGGCTCACCCCTGCATACCACTCTCTCTTTTGGGCCCTGGTCTGTACATTAACAGCCCACTTATACTCACCTCATTCCCTTGCAAATGGGGTAAAGAGGAGGATTCAGGCAATCATTTCTGAGTTCTCTTTCACTTTCAGGATTCTACAATTCCATCAGCAAAATAGAGTTTTCTTTGGCCAAAATAATCTCAGCTATGTTTGAGCAACATGAAGAATGGTAGGTTCATCTTCAGCGAAGAAGGCAAGGATTTTTTGGTCTTAGGTGCAGAAGGAAATCTACCTTCTTTTAGAAGGACATCCCCTTTTCTTGGTTAAAATGAGTCAGTGTCACTATAAACTTCTTCACAGACACTCAGCCTCGATTATTTCTACACTAGGGAGAAACTGTTAGAGAATGGAAATATAACCTTGAAAGATGCTAACACCTGATACAAAGCTTCCATTGCCACCCAGTTCTTGGAATTAAGTCACATTTATCAAGCGTATTTCTTGTAAAGGTTCATTGACATGGAGCCTTTGATAGGAGTCAATCTGGCTGATAGCTTTTTCCTGATAAATTCTACCTTGCTTTTGCTGCCAAGAGTTTTCAATGGCAAAAATGAAGAAGTTGTGTCTGCAGACAGACCCCGTGAGCTTGATTTCACCTTGTCCCACTTTGCCTTCCCTTACTAGGCAGGGGCAGCCATGCCAATGTCTTTTGGTGAGGAATAATTCACAAACTTGGAAGAAATTAGCATTTCAGAGTTTTATGATAAGGCTCCAAAAGAGAGAAAAACTAGTATTTACTGAGCATCTACTAAGTGCGAGGCACTATTTCAATGTCTTGAAAATGATCTCTTTAATCTTTCATTCTCATGAAAATCTTATGAGATTGGTAATTCCATACCTATTTCATGGATAAAAGAAGGCACCTCAGAGACATATATTCAAATTCAAAATAAGTGGTAGGGAGCTAGGATATTATCCCAAGTCTATAAAATGGGTTTTACTTACTTCTGATGTGTGCTGCAGACTTTCTACTTCAATTCAACAAATGGTAATATGTATATGGAAAAACAAATCATAGAATCATACAATTAGATTAGAGATCACTTAGTGCCTCTAATCTCTCATGTTATAGATAAGAAAACAGACCCATAGAGTTAAACGATTTACACAAATTCCATGGTTCACCTGTGCAAACTGTGGAAGTCTTTCTAGATTGAATAACAGCAATTAAGATGCAGGCCTCCGTAGAGAAGAAGTGTCCTAAAATCAGCACAAATGGCTCCAGGTGCTTTCAAACAGCTGAGTTATCTGAAAAACAGTAAAAGTCTCAGGTACACAAAGAAAGTTCCAACCACAAAGTACTATGGGCTTTAAGAAAGCTTTCCTATTGGGGCGCCTGGGTGGCTCAGTTGGTTAAGCGACTGCCTTCGGCTCAGGTCATGATCCTGGAGACCCAGGATCGAGCCCCACATCGAGCCCCACATCGAGCCCTACATCAAGCCCCACATCAAGCCCCACATAGGGCTCCCTGCTCGGCGGGAAGCCTGCTTCTCCCTTTCTCACTCCCCCTGCTTGTGTTCCCGTTCTAGCTGTGCTTCTCACTGTCAAATAAATAAAATCTTTAAAAAAAAAAAAAAAAAAGAAAGCTTTCCTATTGAACCAAAGCATAACTGTTTTTATCTCAGCATCCAAATTGGCTGAGCAAGTCCCCCTACAACTAAAAGCAGCAGTGTAGTCTGTTTCTTCAAAACTAGGAATTCACTCCACATTGGGTCAATAGGTTAGCAGAAATAGTGGGAAACAAAGCAGGAAGGAGAAAAGGGGGAGAAGAAACAGAAAAGATGTGTCCACTTAAACTCTAGAAAACAAAATCAATTCCACATATTTCTCCATTAGTAAAGGAACAATTGTCCATACAAGCTCACATTGCATTTCTTGATCTCAGGTCAGAGATTTGAACAGACTCGTCTGCCCAGAGAAAATTTAGTTTTAATCATCAAGCAGTTAGCCAAGCTCAGTTATATTTTACCAGGAAAAGCAGATATTTAATAGACCTCTCTTCCCATAATGCAAAAGGTCTAGTGTAGCCAGGTATCACCTACAATTTTAAAAAGCTTAAGAAGGACATTTACGTATTGACTTTTATAACTTTAAACTCCAAGGTCCAGAGACTTATGTAAATAACAATACTCAGGAAACGGAACTTATCTTTTGATTTGGGCTTGTGCAAAGCTCAGATACAAACAGTGCCTGTGAGAGGAATAAACATGGTTCATAAGGGTGGTCTCATGTGGTTAATCCTTGCAGGCAGAAAGGGACTAGATTCCCCACTGATGTTTTTACCAAGTTTTTCTCTTAGATCATGTAAATAGGTGTAACTATTATTAAGCATCGGATTGAGTTGTCTGTCTACTAATCCTGGAGGACTGTGGGCAAAAGTATCAGTGGCATGATGATGAAACAAAGTTGAAAACTGTCAAGGAACATTATTTAATGCTCTTAATTTGTATGCAATCAATTTACTGAAATACAACATTCATTGTAATCTAACTGAAGTTTAAAAGATGAAGCCATCTCATGCTTGTTTGTAATGCTTCAAACGGTAATGCTATCTGTTAACCTACTTAACAGATCCTCACTTGGACATGAACTGAAGAGGCCAGCAAATGGAAAGGGAAAATCACACAATATAGACTAACACCTTTAGTCCATGGCATGACACAAGTTTTCTCAAAAATGTTTGGTTACGGGGCGCCTGGGTGGCTCAGTTGGTTAAGCGACTGCCTTCGGCTCAGGTCATGATCCCGGAGACCCGGGATTGAGTCCCACATGGGGCTCCCTGCTTGGCGGGAAGCCTGCTTCTCCCTCTCTCACTCCCCCTGCTTGTGTTCCCTCTCTGGCTGTGTTTCTCTCTGTCAAATAAATAAAAATCTTAAAAAAAAAAAAAAAGTCTGGTTACATCGTGCAACAGCCTTCACCCCTTTGACTGATATGTGCTGATGCATTCACAAGGATTCTTAACTGCCGGGCTGAAGACCTTTTATTCCATTTGTACTGAATAGGAAACAAATCACCTCCTCCTGATGGTTAGAATAGGTCTGGGACTTGTCAGTAGATCCTGACAGTCTGGTCTCAATCATTCTCCTCCTAGGAAGTGCTGTCAGAATGACTAATGCAGAAAGCCATGGCAAGATCAAATGTTCCCCCATTTGAGACTTTCACAGGAGTTAAGCAAGATAACAATGTGAAAATACTATTTATGTTTGGAAAATTTTACCTGCTGTTACCTTACCTAGAAATACAATTAATAGGGTCCGTGGTCAAAGGAACGAGGCTGATACAAAAGCGAAGGTCAAGCAAAGTTTTATTTCGCGCCAAGCATCAGAATCTTACTGGCCCCCGGGGCCAGGGTCTCTCCTCACTAGGGAGAAAAGGACCATGCCCCACTTCTCAGGCTCACTTTTATAGGGCACTCCCTCCCCAAATCACAAGCTGACTAGGGTCACGAGTTAATTTACATTCCCACTGTATAGGGGGAAACTGCACCCCAAGCACCTGGCTTGCCTGAGTTAATTTGCACCTCCATGGGCCCTGGGCCCTGGACCCCGAAGATGGGGGCACCTGGGCATTTCTATCCGACCCCAAGTTCGGGTGATGTGCTGCCCATTCTTTTTTTTTTTTTTTTTTTAAGATTTTACTTATTTATTTGACACAGAGAGAGGTCACAAGTAGGCAGAGAGGCAGGCAGAGAGAGAGGAGGAAGCAGGCTCCCTGCTGAGCAGACAGCCCGATTTGGGCCTGGATCCCAGTACCCTGAGATCATGACCTGAAGGAAGGCAGAGGCTTTAACCCACTGAGCTACCCAGGCGCCCTGGCCTCCCATTCTTAGTTTGCATCTAAATACCTCCCGGGACCTCCTTGGATGGGAGATTAAGGAGTTTAACTGGTTGGGTGTCTCCCCCAACCTGGCTCACCTTTGTTTTCCAGGGGCCATTTGTCATAACACCTGGAGCTGTTTTTCTGAGTAAACCTGATGGTGGCTTGGATTCCAAAACTGGACCTTCCAACAATCTTTCTCTTTCAGACAATAATAAAAACAGTAGTAATTCCATCCATAACTAGCAGCCAGCCTGGGTCTCAGTTGCCTCTGGGTTTCATGGAAGAATTGAAAGGACATTAAGCAAAGGTTGTTTGTTTAACTTAAGGGTTTTAATTTTCACCCTTAAAAGTCACTGTTTATGTACACCAGGGTTTCTCTACTTCAGTCCTATTGACATCTAGGGTTGGATAACTCTTTATCATAGGGGCTGCTCTAGGCATTGTAAAATGTTTAGCAGCATCCATGGCTTCTTCCTTCTAGGTATCAGTAGTGCCATTTCCAAATCCTTCCCCAGCAGAGTTGTGACAAAAAAAAATGTTTTCAGATGTTGCCAAATGTCTCCCTGTTGAGAACCACCAAACGTAAAAGTTTGGCTCAAGGAATCCCGTTTCACATAAGTACGGTCTGCAACAAAGTCACGTGGCTCTCAAACCAGGAAATGGCGGCAGAGGGGCCACAGGCAGCAAGTGCCTGAATCAGGGCACTGACTGGGCAGCTTTGCTTACGGCCCAGGGTCAATGAATCCAGAGCGTATACCACTCCTGCAATGGTCCCCTGAGGACCTGAGTGTTTATGAACCAACGGCTGGCCAAGAAAAGTCAAACTTCAATTCTAAAAGTCACAAGCTCCAGGCACCTGGGTGGCTCAGGTCATGATCTCAGGGTCCTGGGATCGAGGCCTGCATCGGGCTTTCTGCTCAGCAGAGAGCCTGCTTCCTTCTCTCTCTCTGCCTGCTTCTCTGCCTACTTGTGATCTCTCTCTCTCTCTCTCTTTCTATCAAATAAACAAATAAAATCTTTTTTTTTAAAAAAGAAAAAGAAGTTTCTTTACCTTAGGTTGGTGTCATTAAGATATGAAAGCATTCATCACCAAGGGTTGGTTGAAAAGGAATCTCTAGCCCTCATGTAGTACTCCCAAGCAACTCAGACCAACCAGTCTCAGCTTCTCACAGTTCAAGTTTTAAGGAAGATCCATATTACTGGGACAGTCGGGTTTATTGGGCCTATTTGCCTTGGCAGAGTTTCCTGGTTGCCAACCCAGTATCCATTGTCCCCTTTACTAAGAAAACTCTAATTCTGTATGATGTGACAAGTTACCTAACATAAAAAAATAAATAAAGTATTTTTCCTGGTCTCCCTTGCACGTGGGGTGGCTGTTTGACTCAGTTCTGGTCAATGAGAGTTAAGAAGAAATTATTACGTGAGGCTTCCAGAAAAGCTCCTTAAAGTGAAGGGAAGCTAAACTAATAATAGTAATAATATTATATTTATAATATATATTATAATAATGTTATTATTACTATTATTATTACTACTATTATTATTACTACTAATAAACCAATAATAATCTAAATCCATGCCTTTTCCTTTGCTCTTTTCTCTTTCTGCTTGGAACACAGACACCATACAAAGATGGAACAGCCATCTCATGACAATGAAGCGGCAAGTTTGGCTAAGAATGACTAAGTAGAAAGACGGAAGGAAATTTGGTCCCTGTTAGAACCTCTCCATACCAACGCTGGTGTATTAGTTTCCTAGAGTTGCTGTAACAAATTATCATAAACTTGGGGGCTTAAAACAACACAGATTTATACTTTCACAGCTCTGGAGATCAGAAGTTGGACCAGGTACGGCCCCACCCTTTGGGGAGCTTTAGGAGAGAATTCATTCTTTGCCTCTTCCAGTTTCCGGTTCTGCCCCTGGGCTTGTGGCCACACCATTCCCATTTCCACCTCCATAGTCACTCTGCTGACTCCTCTTTGGTCTGTCTCATGTCTCTGCTTCACTCTTCTAAGGACACCTGTCACTGGATTTAGGTCCATTTGGGTAACACAGGATGATCTCAAGATATTTAATGACATCTGCAAAGATGCTTTTTCCAAATAAGGTAACATTCGGTTTCCAAGGATTTGATGCTGGACATACCTTTTGGGGGGCCACAACTGGGAGGCCAGCACTTCACCTGGACTGACTATCTCAAGACTTCTCGTTTACACTCTCCTCTCAAAAATGAAAATCTTTATTAGTTTAAGTCATCATTTTCCAGGATTTCTACAACCTATACCCAAATACTCCCTAACTAACAGATTGCTTAATGAGGATGTTGGGAGGATTTCAGAGATGGATTCTGATGATAGTTTAAAGAACTGGGGTTCTGAATCTCTGCACTGGCCCTTCCCCTTTAGAACCTTAGTCTACCTCTCAATGTGTGGACCCCACAGTATCAGAATTACCTGGGGTACTTTGAAACTCTGGCTTCTTGCCTTTGAAATGGTTTGCTGAATCAGAATCTTTGGGAATCTACATCTTTAATAAGTCCTTATGAAGGCTTTTATGTCCACTGAAGTTTGAGAACCGCCGCAGTACTTCCTGCCTTTTACAATGCTTCTCTATATATTGATGCCAGTTTGAACAATCATGCTTTATCACTCAGGGTAAATTGTCTATCTCAAATTCTGTTGATTTTTGATAGTTAAATTTGCTTGTACCCCAATGATTAAACTAAATCTGTGTTTCTTTGCCAGTGAAAAAATTATATCTTCGTTATACTGAGCATTTGCAGATTTCAAAAGCTACCTGAGAACCCAGCCTAAACTTTTACTGTGGATGCTATATACAAATGTGTTCTTCTTTCTTAGCTACAAATTGCATAGCCAAAACACAGTATAACATCAGAGCAGAGGGAAAGAGGCAGCACCAATATGACAGGATCTTTGTTCCAACACAGGGGCACCATGCTTCATGGGTACATGAAAAACAGAACTTCCCTCAGTCAGATCCATGACTCCACTGGGATTAATCAAATCCTTGGTTTGTGAGGGAGTTTACTGTGCATTCCTTTCTCCCTAACTTCTTCAATTCCTGCTTTTCAACTTCCCTCAGAGAGAGCACGGATGTCATTGGGATTAGGTGACAATTCCAAAGTGTGGCTCCAGACCATCCAATCACTGGTTCTAAGTCCTTCCTTAAGCCCCTGCAGTTTTGCCATTCACCAAGTGTTAAAGGAAGGCTGTTCCCTTTCATCACTTACTGAAAAGGGAGGAGAAACAATTATCAGAGGAATCGGGCTTTGAGCTGGGTTTGAACTCCTCGAGCATCAGCCGATATAAGAGTCAGAGGTTGAGCTCTGAATCCCTGGGCTTCCCACTCTGAATTCCGGCGGCTGGTGATAGAAGCATAAAACTGAAGTCAAGTGGCTACACCCATAGCAATCTGGCTGCACAGAAAAGGCTTTGTGCCAAGGAGACGCTGATCTGAATCACATTAAAGGTCAAAGAAAAGGATTGTTTTATTTCCTAGGAACTGAACCACCAGAACCACATCCCCCCTCCCCAGATCCCTTCCAAATCGCTTAAACTCAGCTAGAAGCCAGCCCCAGATGGGGGAAGGGGCAGTGAGTTCTTCTGGTTTTAAAAGTGTGCTGTAACACATTAACCGCTTCCCTGCTAAGAACCCTTGCAGTCTCCAGGGCCGAAACCCATGTGTGCTGTTCAAGGCGTCCAAATGAACATTTGTGCATTAGTTTCCCAATGTGTGCTGGGACTGTGCCTCTGCCAGGCCTCCCCACCCATCAGGGGATCTGCAAACCTACAGCAGAGAAACCACCACACCTACTGATATTTCAAATATTGGCACCAGTTAAGAAGACATGAGGCTGCCTTCCATGGGGCTCCACAGAGGCCCCTCCCCTGCTTGTCTGGTTTCTGTTTAGAGGGCACAGAGGGGGTTAACTCTCTTTGGTCTCCCCGTGCTGCTTAAGCATGCTTACAAAACGCTGCCAGAGCAACAAAGCTCCATTCCCTTCCCAGCTGCAGCAGGCTCTGTGTCAAGACCATTTTTAGCTCTAAAAAGGGGCGCATTTATCTATCAGAATCCTTTTCAGAATCCAGCAGATGCCACCCTATTCAGTAATTTCTTCCATCTCTGAAACCCAGTGGCATTTCACACCTCTATCATTTATATGGCCTTCAGTGTGGGCTGCCTACCTTTGTATCAAGGTATGTGTCTTGTACCCTTCTCTAAGTTCCTAGAAGCCATGTGGTATAATCCTAAACATTGTTAATGAGAAACTATCTTTAACCGAATTAATGGAAGCTTAAAGCATCATGTGTTTTCCATCTAGAGGCTGTCAGAGGAAGTTGTTATAGTATGGGAAATGAATGGATCAATTTTACACTTTAGGCCAAAGCACACTTGACCCAAAATTTCCTTGACTAACTCAGTCAGAGACACAATGGTGACTCCGTCCCCAAACTACATTCAAAAACAAACCTTGAGATCTAGATCTCTTGTGAAAAGATGGGCTGTCACTCTAACTAACACCAAACTTCCAATGTTATAAATCAGAAAAAATATGCAATGGCACTGAGGTAACTTTAGTATATATATTTTTTAAGATTTTATTTATTTATTTGACAGAAAGAAACACAGCCAGAGAGGGAACACAAGCAGGGGGAGTTAGAGAAGGAGAAGCAGGTTTCCGGCCAAGCAGGCAGCCCGATGCGGGGCTCAATCCCGAGTCTCCGGGATCATGACCTGAGCCGAAGGCAGTCGCTTAACCAACTGAGCCACCCAGGCGCCCCAACTTTAGTATATTTAACAGCAGCATGTGCAATGGGAGATTTGGCATCAGTGCAGCTGCCTCCCTATTCAGAGGCAGAAAATGAGGATAAATAGGAAAATACTGGTTAGATAACAAAGGATAATAGAATCTTGGAATAAAATATCCAGTTGTCAGTAGGATATAATTACACCCATAAGTGAATTTCTTTGAGGTTACTTGCTCCTCAGAGATGAGATTGCAGCTATGCCAAAGTCTCATTTTTCATGGCTCATTCTCTGGGTCCTCCCCATCAGGCAAAAGAAATTAAAGTCAAATGTTTTTTTTACAAAACAATTTATCTCCAGTTTCTAGGTTGTTCATTTGGTAATAATTTAGTGAATGCTAAATATGGATGTAACACAATCAATGCTAGGCACCTGTGGTAGCTTGTCTCCAAAGCAGCCCCTCCCCCCATGCCTCCTGGCGTCTACTCCCCTGTGGAGTCTCCTGTGGAGCCCGTCCTCCTTAACCGGGCTCTCAATTTTGAGACTCTGTAACTCTGTGATCAACAGAATGTGGCTGAAGTGATGTTACATGATTGCTAAGACTACGTCTAAGAAGCCTTGTAGCTTCTGCCTTGATCTCTTTGGAGTACTTACTCCAGGAGAAGCTAGCCCCCAGGTAAGAAGTTCATGTACCTTGAGACTGCCATGCTTTGCGAAAACCCAAGGTTGCCATGTGAAAAAGTCACATTAGAGAAAGAGAGAGAGAGAGAAAGCCCAGACAGCCCTTAGCTGTTTCAGCTATCGCCTGTGAGGAGTCAGATATACGAGACAGAAAGCTATCTCGGATATCCAGCCCAGTCAAGTTTTCAGATAACTCTACTTTCTACCTGCATCTGAGTACAACTCAAGAGAGAACTCAAGTAACAAGAGCCTAGCTCACACATACGCACACATACACCATGAGAGATAATAATAAATTGGTTCGTTGTCATAAACCTCTAAGTTTCAGGGTGGTTTGTTATATAACAATAGATAGTCAAACCAGACCCAAAGAAATATTTTCTTTTTATTAAAAGTCAAAGACTTTGCCTTTGGAGAACTTTGATAAGTGAGGCAGCAGCACGCCCACAATGTAACATAAATACCATACAACATAACTCATCTGCAAATACAAAAACAATCTTTTCCAACTAAGGAACTGCTTCAGGAGGCCTACGGGTGGGTTTGTGAAGAAAGTGGTATGAGCCTTGCCAAGGAAAGTAGGCGAACGAATCCTGGCAGTCAGTGAGGGGACAGCTGTCCCGTCTACAAAAAGAGTAAAGACAGAGTCTAGAAACACGATGAATTGGAGAGCAGAAAAGTGAGCAGAGAAAAATGGCAAAACACACTGAAAAATGTTCAAATGCTCACATTAAAAATAAAACCAAAAGAAATACAAATTCAAGCAAGACACCATTTTTCCACCATCTGACTGGCAAAGATCTTTTAAAAACGATAATATTCAGGCTTGTAGGTTTCAGTGAGGGCCTTGTGCCTTTTTGGCTAGAGTATACTATAAATGAATCCAATCTTTCTGCAGGGCAACATGCATCAATATCTTTAAAATAATCATATCTTTGGCCTGTTACTGAATTTCTAGCAATTTACCCAGAGGAAATTATTAGCCACTTACTAAAATAATTATTGTGTGTTTCTTTTATAGGTATATTTATAATAGCATGAATTAAATACAATCCAAATGTTCAATGACAGGGAAAAGGTTAACTTTGTAATGGTATAACTACCGGTGATATTCAAAATATTTAACAACAGGTATGGCACAAGCAACAACCAATTGTAATTATAACCAACACACCAACCAATCAAACCCAACAGACTAACCAATCAGATACACCAACCAGTTAATAAACAGTCATGTTACCTAATAGCTGGATGTCAGCCTAGGGTCCTTCTATTTAACTGAAAATCATACAACTTATAAAAAATATGTTTAATGGAAACTAAAGTGGGAAACTAAAGTAGGAAAAAACAGAAAAGACCTCACAGTGGAAACTAAAGTAGGAAAAAACAGAAAAGACCTCATTATAAAAAACCACATTTACAAATGAATGCATAGAAAAAAATGGAAGGAAAATACCAAAATATAGTGGTTGTCTTGAGTGGTGAGATAATCAGTCTTAACTGGTGGGATTATTGGTTTATTCATTCATTTTCTTTCTTGGTACTTTCCTATTTTTCTCAAATCATCTATGATCAACGTGGATTATTTTCCTAAGTTATCAGAGAAAAATCACAGTATGAAAAGAGTAAGTAATCAGAGAGCCATGGTTGACTGAAGTGTATGAAGTGTGAGTTGGAGTGATTAGCAGAAATGAAAGGAACTTCCATTTGGGAATGGAGTGTGGGAAACAATGGGAACTTGAGGATGAGAACAGATAAAGCATGAACAGAAGGAATTCTAAGTGCTTCAATAATGAAATCATGAGAGGAAACCAGTGCTGGATACAGGTGATTCTTAGTGCTAGGAGAGAGTTTGGTGGAGAGAGGAGAGAAAAAGCAGACTAGCTAGAGGGCTTTTGCAGCCTCCCCAGCTGCTAAGCCAACATGCATGCACATACACGGCCCCGGTTTAGGTTTCTGTCACCCTGTCAAGATTTTGACTTGAGCAAAACATCTGCTCTGGTCGTGCATCTTGAGTAACTCAACATCTATCTGATCAACAAATGAAGCTTGGTATCGTCTCCCAGTTAAGTGTCTTTGTAGAAAGAGAAAAACAGGAAAGAAGTAGAACACCCATACCAAAAAAGCACTTACCTCACAGCAAAAGAGCTCTGGATTACATAAGCTTTGGGTCAAGTATCCAAAGGCATCCTTCCCTCTTTACTTTTTATCTGGAAGTAATTTCAAACTTAAAGAAAAGTTTCAAGAATAAGAACAGGAAAAAGAATACCTGTATACCCTTTACCCAGATTCACTTACTATTAACATTTTGCCCATTTATTTTATCATTTGTTCTCTCTTTCCCTTTATCCCTGTCTCTCTTATACATCTGTAAATATATATATGGAAAACATATGTAATTTGTAATTAATTAAGAGTAAGTTGTGTACATCATGTGTATTTTTCAAAATTAGTATATTCTTTTATAAAACCACATTACAATTGTCTATCAACTTCAGCAATTTTAACACTGATGCTATAATTTTATATAATCTCTTGTCCATATTCAATTTTGTCAGTGATCTAATCACGCCTTTTGAAGCACTGTTCTCCTCTAACACCAGAGCCAGTCTAGAATCAGCTACAGTAGTCAGTTGCTAGGTCTCTTTAGGCTCCTTTAATTTGACACAAATTAATGCCACACACACACACACACACACACACACACACACCCTTTCCCCCTCCATTCAAAAATCAATTTCATTTCAATTACACACTTTTCAAATTTTGCCAAGAGATTTGCCCTCAACAGCACCCATCCTGTCTGAACTCTTATGGTAGAACTCCAGGTAACATGAAGTCTGTTTGGGTGGTAGTATAGTTATATCCTCTCAAAGCAGTTTTGTTGTTGTTGTTTTGTTGTTGTTTTGTTGTTGTTGTTTTGTATTTTTTCCTTAGCCTTAAAAGGACTCATGGCTGGAAATTTTGTTCCAAATCCACATGAAATGCTGACCATTTACTTGAAGAGAATATATTCTTAGTGCCTGCCTGGAGAAAGTGGTACAGACCCTTTTGTGGTGGTGAATTACCAAATCATTTCACTGCCTTAAAATATTTTTCCAGAGACATGGCTCAGTCAGTTAAGTGTCTGCCTTCAGCTCAGGTCATGATCCCAGGGTCCTGGGATGGAGTCCCACATGAGGTTCCTGGCTTGACCAAGAGCCTGCTTCTCCCTCTGCCTGCTGCACCCCGGGCTTGCGCACGAATGCACATGCTCTCTCTCTTTCTCTGACAAATAAATAAATCTTTTTTTAAATATTTTTTTCTAATCCCCTCCTCCACCTGCCTCCTTCTGAAGTACCATGACCTTCTGACAGCCAGCCTGACCGAGAAAGCCCACTCCCCTTCAATTACTTTGATAAATGTTTGAGCAGAGATGGCTGTGGTTGATAGGCACAACCTAAACAAAGACTCCAGATGAGAGCTTCTGATGGCTACAGTTTCCTTCTGAGCCTAGCAGGGAGGTACTAATCCGTATAAATGCTGTAGTCAAACCACCTGGGTGGGGGAACCTGGACTAATACACTGAAATCACAGATAACCTGCAAACTGAAAAACTATGCCTCTCCCAATGTCACAGTTTATTTGCATGCCATCCCAGTCAAATCAATATCA
>PITA01003744.1:34266-107102 GCA_004023965.1 Spilogale gracilis
CAGATACAAGGGAGGAAAAAAAAACCACATGGTGAGAGTTTGAGGGCTGTTTGTGCCCAGAGTGGTGATCCAGAAGTCATTGTGTTCACATTCAAACTTGAGAATGGAAGTGTCAGACCAGGAACCTAAGGATCAAGGAAAGGAAACAGTGGTGGCATTGTGGATGTGAATAACATGAGTAGTGGGTGTTGTAATCTTACGTGGAACTATCCAGATTTTTTCCCCTTTTAATCAAAATACACCATCTCTGTGCATCTTTTCAGGGAGAAATTCCAGGCACAATTGCCATGTAAGACAGTGGGTTTACAGCTTGCCAGAGGTACAGTTTGAGAAGACGACTCTTCTGGCTGGCGGTGACGCGTTCCAGCATGTTCCCTGGAAGCTCAGGGCACCACACTCAGCTCAGGGCTTCCTGCAGCAAGCAGAAATCAAGGGAGGTAGGGACAGTGGGAAAGTTGATCCAATGACACTCATTTGGACCTTTCTTTTTGTAAAATTCTTTTCATCTGTTTTTTCTTTCCTCTCTAATTGATGTTCCAGTATTTGACAAAGAGGACCTGCTAAATCAAGAAAGTCTGAAATGGTGTTCATGGATGAAGAAATGTGATTTTCTTAAATTCTAGTGCAGTTGGCATTGAAGCAGAAGAGGTAAAGTGGAAGAGACGTGCGTTAAAGAAGAAAGAAGATTTAACGATTAACTTTAAAATGGCAGCGGGAGCCATGCTGGCCACAGCTAGAAAGGGCTTTGTTTATATGCAAATGACTTCTTTAAAGGCACTAGAAAATACTTCCTTTCATGGAGGAGGTAAACTTCTTATATCTCATCTATTCTACTCATTTGGTTATTCTCCTTCCCAGTTTTTTCATGATATAGCTAAAGGAAATGTCAATTTTAATTCCTGTTAGAGATGATCACAAATTCAAAACTAATCTATTTTCACTGGTCAAATATTGTCCCACACATATGGTTTCACCATCATAGCTATTTTGTAGTGGTGCCTTATTAACAGGCTCCCATGGGAACAAAGTCAGCCAGGGCATTGAGAGGACCGTAAACTGGGACCCTTGGGACTGGTTTGGTGGCAACAGCAGCGAGCCACAGGAGGCTGCATCTGTGTCCCTAATTCTGGACATGTTTGTAGGGCCAGAGCCCAGCCCATGTGGACACAGAAGTATTTCTATGGGCTGGTGCGTCCCAGGTGTGGTGTGGGGGTGCTCAGAGTCCCCTTGGCAGAAGGCTATCTGAAAGAGGGAAGGATGTGCTTTGCCAATCACCCCTCCCTCCACAAAACAGAGCCTTAGCCCACCTTGCCCAGAAGGAAGAAAGAAAAGTAAGAGGCTCTAAGTTCCGGAGTACAGCCATATGTATCTTGTATTACTTCATACCATTATAAATCTCTATCATTGTAAGGTGCTCTTGAGTGCTGCCAATCAAATCCCCCCCCCCATAGGATTCCAACCCTCTGCACCTGGCATTCACTGGCTTTCCCTCTGAGGAAGCCTCCACCCCAAATATCCCATTAGCAGATACTGCCGATTTTATATCTTGGAATCTTACACCAGCTTTGTCTGTCTGCTTCTCCCTTTTCCATATGCTGTTCCTCACCTGACCATTCACCTGACCACTCAAAAACTGCTGAGCTAGATAGACTCCTTGCCTCTGGCCACTAACCTTCAGAACGACCTTCACGCTGCCACTAGAGAGACAGACAAATTGGTGAATGGCTGGCGAGAGACCGAGAGATTGAGAGAGTCATTTCACCCTATGACTCAAGGCGGTATATCAGTGCAGCTGGGCTCCTCTAACACAATACTGCAGACTGAGTGGCTTAAACAATGGAAATGTGTCTTCTCAGAGTTCTGAAGACGAGATGCCTAAGATGGAGGTGTCAGCACCTTGGTCTGGTTTCTCCTGAGGCCTCTCTCCTCAGCTTGCAGACAGCCAACTTCTTCCCATGTCATGTCACCCCTCAGTTTACAGGTGCGTGTGTTTGGTGTCCTTATCGGGGCACCAGTTGCATTGGATGAAGGTTGACCCTGATAACTCCATTTGGATTTAATTCCCTCTTTACAGACTCTATCTCCAAATACACTCCCATTCTGAGGTCCTGGGGTCTTCAACATATGAACAGAGAGGAGGCCATTCAGCTTATACACTACTCGACCAACAGAATATGGTGGATATGATGCTGTGTCTGTATCTAGGCCCAACCTTTAAAAACCTGGGAGCTTCTTCTCCTCTTCCTATCTCTGCAACACTTGTTACTGGAACCCAACAGTCATGCTCTGAAGAAGCTCAGGCCACATGGACACACCATGTATAGGTGTTCTAGGTAAAAGCCCCTGCTAAAGTCTGATCGACCACAAGACTTGTGGGTGAGATGCTTCCAATTTCAATTTCAACCCTAATCCCAGCCGCCTGGGACCACAACCACATGAAGGACCCTGGGTGAGAATCTCTGGCTGAGCCCAGTCTATTCCTAGAACCATAAAATGATGGCTAAATTTTAAACCACTAAGTTTGTGCTGATGTCTTATGCAACAGATATTTTTGTGTGAAGTCCTCCAGTGGCAGCAATAACAAATAATACAAATTTAGAATAAAAAACAGTGTTTCAGCCAAATTCTACACTTCTGCCACAAGTTCTGTTAACTTTCATTTGCTCTAGCAATTCCCAAACGTTTGCAGTATCTACCAGCACCGTGCTTGTTTGCACATATATGGCTTTGCAAATGCTATTCCCTCAATAGTTTTCCTCAGAGTAAGAGCTTGTTAACTTTTATTGAATAAATGAACAGGTGACCAGATAATCAAGGACTAACTATACCAGGATCACTCCTTCTTCCTCACTTTTCCCTTGAATCCTTGTCTTACATCCTTTCACCAAGAGGGCAGAATTGGCTCTCTCCTTGCCACTTATAACACAATGGCCTTGACACATTATGTACTTATATTCTCCAGCTTCCCTCGCCTGGGGGATGTTTCGTGACTTCTTTCCTGGGGATTGAGTCCTTATTCTCTTCCTTCATCTCTCCTCTGGCAATTCTGTTGTTGACCCACTTTTCTCTTTAATAGCTTTCAATTATTCAAGGAAGATTGTCAAGTACCAGCCGTCCACCAGGTAAAGTACGCTGCCGACCAGAGCATGCAGCAAAGGACCCAGCATACTCTGTCACTGAAGAACCCACCAGGGTCTCACAGCACCTTCTAGCAAATGGGAACCGCTCTCACTTAATGCTAAAACCCACTTGCAACCAGAGATGACCTGTGGTTATACAGGTCCCTCACAGCCCAAATCCAATCCTTTATTTCTCACACGTAGTAAATTAAAAAGAAACCTTCTTTTTTAGTGGTAAATTCTGGCATTTTTTTCACCCCAGCTGCTTAGTGACATCCAATTTATTTCTTTGCCCTTAGATTAAAAAAATATTTTTTTAAAGATTTTATGTATTTATTTGACAGAGAGAGATCACAAGTAGGCAGAGAGGCAGGGAGAGAGAGAGGAGGAAGCAGGCTCCTTGCTGAGCAGAGAGTCCGATGCAGGCCTCGATCCCAGGACCCTGAGATCATGAACCGAGCTGAAGGCAGCGGCTTTAACCCACGGAGCCACCCAGGAGCTCAAAAAATGTTTTTTTAATCTTGCAACTAAAATGGTAGCTGTCTCTTAGCTCTTTCCCCTGCTTCTAGTCTTTCCACCACTCCAGTTCCTTCCACACAACATGGATAGATTTATTCTTTCTAAAATGCCACCTAAAACGATCTTCAGAGGCTATCCATAATCAGAAGAAGTACCAAATTCCATGGCTAGAAGTCAAAGGCATCTATGGCCTGACCCCAATCTGTTTCTCCCACCTCCTCTCTTATGACACCCTGCATGACACTCTCCCACCCTCTCTTATGACCCCAGGCAAAAACGTTCCCTTGCTGTCCCTGAGAACACTGGAATGCCTCACCCAGCTGTAGGGTTTTCTCCCACTTTCCTTCCTTCACCTATAAGGTACCCCACCCAAGCCCACACTTGCCCGAGAGGCCCCCTTCAAATCTCAGGGATCATGACCTGAGCGAAAGGCAGTCGCTTAACCAACTGAGCCACCCAGGCGCCCCAGAAACTTGTGTCTTGAGGGCAAGGATTTTATAATGTACACATTGCCTGACACAGAGAACATATAAATGCTCACTAAACACACCAGCATAGGTCAGGCATTCCACAAGCTACTGGCAAGGAACAGACTACCTCAGCAGCTCTGTTCTTGACTTCTCACTTTCTCTCCTACAATCTTTTATGAGAGCTCCACTTTGTAGAAGAGAAAGTGCCCCTGTGGCCATGTTGGGGGAAATCACCTACTTTTTATAAGAGATATAGGGTATCTCTTGGGTAACCTCAAAAGAGACTACAACTTGTCCTCTCATCTTCAAGAAATAAAGGAAGGAGCTATGAGACTCAAACCCACTCTCACTAAGTGATGGAAAAGCAATTTTCTCTCAGTTGGTCAGAGCATACCTGGTGCTTTTGTTTACCCCAGAACTGTGCAATTGTTTAATTCATCCCAGTCCCATTGTCCCTAAATCTTTTTTTTTTTCTTAAAGATTTTATTTATTTGACAGAGAGAAACACAGCCAGAGAGGGAACACAAGCAGGGGGAATGAGGGAAGGAGAAGCAGGCCCCCCGCTGAACAGGGAGCCCGATGTGGGACTCGATCCCAGAACTCTGGGATCATGATGTGAGCCGAAGGCAGTCACTTAACCAACTGAGCCACCCAGGTGCCCCTGTCCCTAAATCTTAATACTCCAGCTTTCTCTTCGATCCAGTGATTTCAAGGGAAAGAGCAGTAGAGCTGAAAGTGTACAATACAAGCCTCTCGTTGAGTCCAGTTCTGATTCTGCTCTGCTGCTCAGCCCCAAATCATAAGGCAGAGCATTATTTCAATCTGTGTATCCCCACCGAACTCGCTTAATGCTGACCACTTAAGCCACTTGACCAAGTAGAAATATACTCTTTGTGATGTCTGCATTGGGAATCTGCCAGGAGACACCAACCAGCTCCCTACAAATGTTGGCTAGAAAATTTCAAGGCTGGCAAAACCTTTTTCAAGAGAAGCCTGGAAGTTTTTCAATCAAATGCCAAATAAATGTCTCCAAAGACAGCAACATTATAAAGGATTTTATTCCTGCACATATGTCCCATAGTTTTTTAGTTTAAACCTATGTATATTAAAAACTAACTCACCCAATTCTTTGCCCCCAGGTATTCAAGTCATCTGGAACGGGAATAACATGTCTAACTATCCTTTATATTTCTCACCCAAAATTTCATAAATAGAGAATATTCTTTGGGAGTGGAGATTATATGCTCTATAAACAAGAAGCAATCTCTACAGTTCAGAGTACAAATAACACATACCATCAATTCCTAAAGAATGAGGCCGAAACACCATGTGGTGGTAATAGCAGGACTTCTACCCAAGGCCCTGACCCTATTTCTGCTCTGTGTCCTAGGACGACTCAGGCCTTTCAGGTACGAAAGGGGAAGGTCAACCCAGTAGAGCCCCATCACAAGGCACGGACTGAAGCTGAGGGTTGCTGATAGGGTACAACTGATGCATCATTTGCCAAGTGCAGAGAAGATGGGCACTATCTCTAGCTACTGTAGGAACCACAGAGGCTGATTTGGAATCAACTCTTCAGGGCTGAGCTGTCTACTCCCCATGTTTAAGTTCAATAAAGAAGCTTTCTGCCAAACCAGTCAATACCCTTTCAACTCAAACTTTTTCATTTTCTTACTCTGTCCCAGCCACCAGGAGCCAGACCTTATTGACAGGGCCCCACCACCCACTGAACACACCAGTTCTCAAGACCATCGCTATTGACAGTTTCACAGAATAATGCTTCTCAGACTCCAAATGGCTTTGCAGCTCAGTACGCTGAAACATTTCTCCTCATTCTTTGGCAATTTAATGTAACTCGCACCTCAAAAAAGGAGAGTGAATCACACTTCAATACTCAGCTTTGTGTTTCTCCAATTGAGAGAAAAGATCCTGAAGTATAGCACCTTACCTATTCTTTTCTCCCATAATGAATTCTTTTATTTAAAGAGAACGATCTGTCCTGAGTCCCAGGGGTTTTGAGTCCCAGGTGGAGCAGCTGGAGAAATGCTGACAGGATGCACAATTAAAGCTGGAGAGTGGTGTAACTGCCTTTCTTACATTACTCTGCTCTTGAAACTTCAGAATAAATTGCAACCTATAAAATCTTAGTGGAATCAGAATTCTTATTCCCACTGGCAATTTTTCAACTCCCAAAGTTTCAAAAAGAATATCAAAGGCACATAGATCTTTCTAAAACAGCACTCAGCATTCTCCTTCTAAAGCTGTTTCTTTCCTCTGTCCTTAAAACGGTGCCTTCCCTCCCTGATGAAGCCTCTGATGTGAAATCTGCCATTAGGCACTTTGTCAGGATGGAACTCACTCTCCACTCTTGCCTCAATGACCTTTCATGCAGAACCCAAAATTCCTTATGCCAGTTTTCCTACTCCTAAACTATCACACAGTGCCTCAGGATTTTTCCATTATGGAAAACAGAAACTAAGTTGAAAACGATAACATAAAAATATTTTCTCTAATGAGGGTGATTCTTGAAATTAACTGAGTCAAGAAAACCTAATTCTGCATTCAGCTCAGTTTATATGATCTCTCCCAAAATTGGAAACTAAAAGGGAGCCGTGCAACCCTTAGCAACTTTCAATTACAGATGGACTGTAATCCAATTATTTTCGAATAATCAACAAGAGAATACAACTATAAGAAAGCATATATAATTGGAGAGAAATTGGTAGGCTTTTGCTCACCTTAAAAAGCAAAACTCAAAAAAAATCAATATATGATTAATGATAGAAGGAAGAACAGTTCAACAGCATAACATCCTTTCTGGATCAAGCTAGTAACATACAAATAAATAAATAATGAAATCCACACCGTACTATCGGTGTTCGCCATCAGGACAAACAGCGGCTGTTTCGTGAACCTGTCCAGTATTAAACTGATCCAGTCATTGCCTCTTAAATGTGTCATACATTCCAGTTATATGCTAGTCACTGTGTGCTCTCATGCCACCTCAGTCTACAAGGCACTATATAGCACAGTGGCTAGACATACAGACTTTGGAGTTAGACTGCCTGCTTTCAAATCCTCGCTCTGTTACATAGTATGTGGTGTATACCAGAAGGACCCTGCTCTTTGCCCTGATGCTGGACTCTGTAAGTGATATCAACAGGCTTCAAAACACTTGAATTTTTTTTAAAGATTTTATTTATTTATTTGACACAGAGAGAGATCACAGATAGGCAGAGAGGCAGGCAGAAAGAGAGGAGGAAGCAGGCTCCCTGCTGAGCAGAGAGCCAGATGTGGGCCTTGATCCAAGACCCTGAGATCATGACCTGAGCTGAAGGCAGAGGCTTTAACCCACTGAGCCATCCAGGCACACAGAACACTTGAATTTTTTATAAAGTTTTACCCCAGTCTACCCGTGAAGCCTCCTGGCAGGAGCCCACAAGAAGGAAGTGAGGAGATCAGGGTGTTTATTCCCTGGGTCCTTTCCTGCATGGGCTAACAGTGCCCCTGTCCAGAGTTCATGGCTCTGTGCAAGCTGTGATTGGCTTCCCACATGTCTCTCTTCTCCTGAGTTAGCCCATTTTGTAAACAAACCCTTCCAACTTAACTATTTTTCTGGGTCTTCAATGCTCTGTTTGGACTGAGAAACAGTCCAAATTTTGACTGAGAAACAGTATGACTCAGGATGAATTACATACCTCTCCATGCCTCTATGTATAAAATGGAGATAATAATATGAATGTAGCTCCTAGACTTGTGAGGATTAAATGAGTTAATAATACACATGAAATACTTAGAACAATGCCTGGCATATAGTAAGCATAATTATTATTTTTTTTATTTCTATCACCACCATCATCATCATTGTCAAATCAAGCAGCACTAGTAAACAAAGGTGACAACAGCCACGGTCCTCCAGGAGCTAGCCATCTCATTCCTAGCCATGCTGAGTTGCTTGTGGAGAGCTGTTTTCCTGAAAAAAGGATCCAGAGAAATCTGACAGTTACTACAGATGGTAGCTTAAGGGAAATCCAGGGATGATTTAACAACAGTAGGCAGTTATGACCAATGGTCATTACTAGGGTTTCCATTCCTAGTGATTCAGTCATTTGTTGTTTTTTCTCAAAAAGCCCTTTTGATACATCTTACCTTAGATTCATGGATGTTTAAAGCTAAAAAGGACTCTAACTACAAACATAACCCTTCATTTAGCACTTTATTTAGAAAAGAAAACTGATTTTACCAAAATAAACTTTTAGGCCATTTATATGTGGACGACGCATAAGAAAAATAAGTGGGAAAAAAATATTGAGGCCTTTTAGTCTTGCTCAAGGGACTCTCACCTAACCATTTGGAGAGATTTATTTTTAACCAAGGTTTCCTAAATCCAAGAAAGAATATTATTGTATTCTGTCCCTAGAGAAGGGAAATGGATCTTAATTCTTAAAAAAAGAAGAAGAAAGAAAACAAAGAGAAAACGGAAGTCTTCCATCCATTCTGCAGACTGATTTATAATACCCATTAGGTTCAGGGGAATATGAATTGCTATGCGTCCAAAGCATTTGACCAGGATTTATACTCAATTCCAAGAGTGATAATAAATGGGGATGGGGGTCCTTATACCTCAAAAGAAGAGGGAAACTTATAAGAGATTATGTGTGCCCAAGTTAAATTGGGAGAGTCCCATTCCCCTGGCAGGATGAAGGGCTAAATCCATCCATTTAAAAATTGAAATCTTTGGGGGAAAAGAAACTAGGTATCAACCCTAAATATTTTATTTCATCTCCCTGAGACTCTATTTCCTGTAAAACGAGAGGGTTGAACCAGATGGTCCCTGTGATTCCTTCCAGTATTTTATTTCTAGAATTAAGTGAATTTTAAATTGGATATTACAGATATCAAAGAACCTCCTTCCCAGCCTCAGATTCTATTACAAAGAAACAGATGAAGGCTATATCTTAGTTGTGAAAGGATCAAAGTAACTTTCTGATTTTTCTTCTTTTTTTAAAAATATCCCTGAGTGAGTTTCTGATCCTTGAGTCCAAAAATTCATTTAAAACCCATCCAGTCGTTTCAAACTCCTGGTGAACAAATTCAGTTAAAAGAAATGATTTATGAGTAGCATGCCAAAGGTCACTTCATTAACATGTCCAATTAGGAAATCCACTTGGAAGACTGAATTGAAATTAGGATGAAAAGACATTTTGAGCAATGAGAAAATAATCATCCACTGAGAGAAGTATTTGCATCACAGAGAGCCAGCAAAGTGCCAATTCTGAAACTTATTTTAGAAAATTGCAAATCAACAAGAGAACAACACTCCAAAAGAAAAAGGGGCCCAAGATTACAGTTTATAAGAGAGAAATGGCCAATAAGCATTAAAAGATGCTCAGCCTCACTAATAATCAGGGAAATGCAGATAAAAACAACAAAGATCATGTCACTCCTATCACTTTGGCAAAAAGGTAAATGACTGACAATACCAAGGGTTTGGTGATACATATGGCTGGCTGCAGTATAAATAAAAACAAGCGTTTTGGAGAGAAGATCTAATGAGATTGAAGACATGCATACACTAAGGTCTAGTCATTATCCTTTGAAATATATAATTCAGGGAAACTCTGACATAATAGTTCAAGCTGACAGCTTACAAGAATATATTTATAATAGCAAAAATTGGGTTGCAATCAAAATGTCTACCAAATAATGAAAAGGTAAATAAATTTGGTATAATCCTATAATGGGATACTATACAGAAGTTAAAATCAATGATCTATGTTGTGTGGTGACCTATGGGAGCTACACTTGTAGTAAGCACAGCATAATATATAGAGATATTGAATCACTAAGTTGCACATCAAAAACTAATGTAACATTGTGTGTCAACTATACTCAAATTTTTTTAATCATAATAAACAAAATAAAAACAAAATCAATTTTTCAGCCAAATATACCAACATGAATTTGTAAATGTCTCATTATATGTATTTGTAATGTTATTTCATTTATCTAGTGTTATAGAATATGCACATAATGACATTATTTATGGATAAATATGCATTAGTTAATATGTAAAGTCATGGGACAGAATGTATATAGGGTTGATATGTCTGACATCAGGAAAATAAAAACATCTGATGAAGGAAACAAGGACATCTGAATAAGGAAGTGTTCACAATAGGGCACCTGGGTGGCTCATCATTAAGCATTTAAGTGTCTGCCTTGGGCTCAGGTCATGATCCCAGAGTCCTAGGATCAAGCCCCACATCGGGCTCCCTGCTTGGCGAGAAGCCTGCTTCTCCCACTCTCACTCCCCATGCCTGTGTTCCCTCTCTGGCTGTTTCTCTCTGTCAGATAAATAAAATCTTTAAAAAAAAATTCTCTCTTCTTCTCCCTCTGCCCACCACTCACTACCACAGGTGTGCGTGCTCTCTCTTCCTTTCTTTCTAAAATAAATAAATCTTAAAAAATAAATAAATAAAGAGTTCACAGGGTCACAGGGACAGGAGACTTTCATGATGTTCTGTTACTTTAAAAAAGAGAAAAAAAAATGTTCTATAGATGGAGTAGAAAAGTTATAAGATGAGTCTAGAGCACCCAGTGGTAACAGAAAGTAAAGAAGTACTCAAAAAAGATAGAGCCTGTAGAAAGGATGTAGTAGGCATCTGGAAAGAATTACCAATGGCCAAATCTAGGACATTCTGAGTGACAAAATGACAGCAATGGATTATAGCTTATAGAATAAAGCAAATTCCATGAGTCCATATTGATGTAAATAAATGAATGGGAGAGGGACAAGATGGAAACAGAAAAATCATCAGCTGGCAAACACCAAAGTACTAATTGTTACATGCAGAATCACCAATGGATGCTAAAATGAGTAAGTAAAGATAAGATGAGAAATAGGATATGTTCATAGTCTCAATGTATTTCTGCACAAGATACTAATACTTACTAATTACAAAGGGCAGAAGGCTAACTTCACAGTGGAAAACCCTGGAAAACATCTCCTTAGCCAAGTGATCAAAGTAAACATAATCAATTATCAATAATGGAGTATATCGACATTGAAAGTTCTTTGTACTATGGTTATTTAAAGTGTTAATATATTTGAGGAATCTCAGTGAAGAGTTTATGCAGATTCTATTTTTTTTTGCCATTTTTAAGTCTAAAATTATTTCAAAATAAAGTGTTTTACAAATAGCTGAAGCTAACATAAAAAATTTTTAATGGTAAGAAACTATTTGTTATCTATACTCTGTTTAAAATATTTTATAGTAATAAGAAGAAATGAAGGATGTATAAACTTAAAATCTGAGTATAAGGAATTACAAAGTCTAAAGAGATAATGGTATCACACAGCAATTTTTAAACAATGAGTCACTGCAGTGAGAGACTAGGTTTGTATCTGTCGGTCAGGAGCCTTGACAGAAAACTACAAATACAAACACTGATATATCAAGAGGTCCTGGTCTTCTGACTCCACTGTAAGCAAAATGTGTGATGTTAATTTCCTGTTTCCCAGCTAGTTTTCTCCTACCATTCATGTTAATTTCGGTACTACTCTAATATTTTTCCCTGATTTGCTTTCTACCTAATTCCTCACCAGCCTAGAGGTCTATGATTTAGTTCATTTTGCAGCTTTAGAATTATCAATTTGTAGGAAAAAAACATCAGAACAAAAGTATAAAAATCAAGTGTACAGACTAGCTCTACGGAGATGATGAGCTGAACTTTGAAATGTTGAACATAAATGGTTTCATCATGGCCTTCAAGTGGAGATGCTCTTCCAGCAGATAGGAATGCAGGTCTGAAATTTGAGACTGTTATTAGAACATGACCTAGGTATTTGGGGATTATCCATAATAAATCATGTGATCTGATAAGACTACCAAGGTTTGTGACCAGAGACTTGGAAAATACCTAAATTTAAGGAGCAGGAAAAGGAGAAACCAGGCTTTATTGGGAAGGTGGTAATGGAAATGGAATTATGTTTTATTACCAGAAGTGTTAAAAGATATAAGAAATTCAAGAAAGATGAGAACTAATAAGTAAAAATCAGCACATGTGGGTATTAAAATGTGGCCTTCGGGGCACTGGATTCACCAGGATAGTAGAGGGAGATAGGACCACAAAAAGCTAATGCCACAGTGAGTGGGAATAAAGGGAAAGGAGTGGCTATGTGGAGGGGAGAAGGAGGAAGGTGAGCTGAGTGGCAGCCTTTATGGAGAGCTGTACTAAGGGAAGGACTGTAGATAAAAATACATGAGCATAGGTCATGATCCCGGAGATCCAGGAGCGAGCCCCGCATTGGGCTTCCTGCTTCTCCCTCTCTCACTCCCCCTGCTTGTGTTCCCTCTCTCGCTGTGTTTCTCTCTGTCAAATAAATAAATAAAATCTTAAAAAAAAAATACATGAGCATAAATATAGGAGAGAAGAAGGAACCAATAGAGAAGGTGGGAAAAGTACATCCTAGAAGAACACAGCAAAGCCAGGGAGGAGCTGAGAGACAGTGCAGTCCATACACAGGTGGAGAGGTGTGCAGGATGAAGAGCTAAACCCACCATCTTCAGTACAACAGTAAGAGAAAGACTAGAAGTGAGAATCTTGGAGGCAGAGAAGAGAGACATTGAAGCAGCCTTCACCAGGAGCCTCTTAGAGGTCAGAATCAAAGTTACTTGCTGAATAAGGAGTACAGGGGAGAAGCTGAAAGAAAGGAGAGAGGTTGAGGGGAAATTGTAATTTTATTTTTTTCATTTTTTAAAAGATTTTATTTATTTATTTGACAGAGAGAAACACAGCTAGAGAGGGAACACAACCAGAGGGAGTGAGAGAGGGAGAAGCAGGCCTCCCGCCAAGCAGGGAGCCCAATGCAGAGCTTGATCCCGGGTCTCTGGGATCATGACCCGAGCCAAAGGCAGTTGCCCAACCAACTGAGCCACCCAGGTGCCCCGAAATTGCAATTTTAAATAGCATAAGTATAAATCAACTGCTACCCCATTTTTTAATTGATTTTTAAACAACCATAGAGTAAAAAAGATGAATTCATATAGCATTTGATAAGGTTGCTTGTAGGGGCACCTGAATGGCTCAATCATTAAGCATCTACCTTCCCAGAGTCCTAGAATCAAGCCCCGCATCAGGCTTCCTGCTCAGCAAGAAACCTGCTTCTCCCTCCCCTACTCCCCCTGCTTGTGTTCCCTCTCTCGCTCTCTCTCTCTGTCAAATAAATAAATAAAATCTTTAAAAAAAAAATAAGATTGCCTGTGCATTGGTTTTGTAACTTCATTCCAACAGCCATGTGACATAACTGGAATGGATATCACTAACTCTATTTTGTCAGCAAAGAAACCAAGGTGTGGCCGTTGAAGTAGTCCATCAAATCAAGATAGAACTCAGTTCTTTTCACCTCACTTTGTTCATTCTAAGTACTTTGGAAGACTGTGGTACTTTACACAAATTATATGCAGCCAAGCAATTTTTTAAAAGCTCTCAGGAAAAGCTGCCAATGTGTGCACTGTCAACAGAATCCTGCCGAATAATCTTATTAGTTGGGCAAGATTCTTCACTAAATTTGTTACATAATTAGATGGGGGTTGGTGGCAGATGGTAGGTAGCGAAAGCGGCTACTTAGAGCTAAAGCTGTTGGTAAGAGTATTTATATTGTACAATGATGGATGACATGATATTCAATTTGGGGAAGGTGGAGGAGTCTAACACGGTGACCCAAGGGTCAAACTCAGGCTTAGTCCCATTCAACATGTCTTGTGATTCTTACAGCATACATAAAAAATTTTACTAGAATCTGAAGATGGGGCATCTGGGTGGTTCCCCTGGTTAAGTGTCTGACTTCAGCTCAGGTCATGATCCCAGGGTCCTGAGATGGAGTCCCACATCGGGCTCCCTGCTGAACAGGGAGCTTGCTTCTCTCTCTCCCTCTGCCTGTTGCTCCCCCTGCTTGTGTGCGCTCTCTCTCTCTCTTGCTCTCTGCCAAATAAATAAATAAGTAAAATCTTTTAAAAAGGAAAGAGGGATGCCTGGGTTGCTCAGCTGGTTAAGCAACTGCCTTCAGCTCAGGTCATGATCCCAGAGTCCTGGGATCAAGTCCCTCGTCGGGCTCCCAGCTCCACAGGGAGTCTGCTTCTCCCTCTGATCTTCTCCCCTCTCATGCTCTCTCTCTCTGTTTCTCTCAAAGAGAGAGAGAGAGAGAGAGAGAGAGAGAGAGAGAGAGAGAGAGAGAAAAGAAAAGAGAAAAGAAAAGAAAAGAAAAGAATCTGAAGATAATCATAACTGATAAGTGACAAAAATACTAACAAGGCAGGGGCAAGAAAATAAAAGGAATTTGATATGGTTTAAGGTTTTAAGTGAAGAGAAGAGGGTAAGGAGTCACATAAAGTTTAAAGTGAAAATATTTTTCACTAAAAAAGAAGTACAATTGTAAAATGTATAGAATTGCTGAATCATTATGTTGTACTCCTGAAATATGACAGCGTATGTCAACTAAACTTCAATTAAAAAGACAAAAAGAGGGGCGCCTGGGTGGCTCAGAGGATTGGGCCTCTGCCTTCGGCTCAGGTCATGACCTCAGGGTCCTGGGATTGAGCCCCACATCGCAGAAAGCCTGCTTCCTCCTCTTTCTCTGCCTGCCTCTCTGCCTACTTGTGATCTCTCTCTGTCAAATAAATAAAATCTTAAAAAAAAAAAAAAAGACAAAAAGAAGATTGGCCAACTAATATACTGTAGTAGGGAAGAACCCCTACACTCTTGGAAGAGGAACAAGAAGAACCTAGAAGATGATCAGAAGACAGGTAGCAAGCATTAGTGCAGAAAGGACAACAGTCAACCAAAAGGTTCAACTGAGTTAAAATGCAACTGACCGCCTATCACTTGCTTAATAAAAAAGTGGGAGAAAGAACGGATTTATGAATTTGTGTGTATATAAAGCATGGACAGACACACAGAATCACTCTGAGCAGATACAGAAGAAAATAACCCTGATTACCTCCTATGAATCAAACTGGTGGCCCACAAGCTACTTCCAGCCTTCAGGTTGTTACATTCGGCCCCATGTTATTGACACTGTATCTTCAGGCTAAGTATAAGCACTCAGGTTTAACAGAAGCCTTGTCATTCTCTAATTTGCCTTATATCCAGGTGATCTCACACATTTATCTCCCTGGCCCTTGCAGAAATGGCAGCATCACACATGCCCCCCACACAGATACCACTGTACAGAGGAACAGAGAAACATAGAAATGGGGTCCTTACAGATATATGTGGATATATTTTAAAAGGTTAACAACAATGAACTGAGTAGCTGGATTATGGGTGATTTTTTTCTATTTCTCATTTCTAAATGCCCTTCTCTAAACACATATATATTTATATGATAAATAATAAGAGACAGTTGATCTTAAATTCATGTTAAATTAATCATTAGCATTCTCTAATCAAATACAATCATGAACCTTCCAGGGAGGTGTGGGAAAACTGGCCTGATAGATCTGGCTTTCTGTTATCTCTTTGCTGCCTCTGCATTATCCCTTTGTACCTGTCTCCAACACTAGCCAGGACAGGTAACTGTATACTACAGGATGATGGTACACATTAACCAAAAAAAACACACCAGCTAGCATGGTGCCCACTTTTCAGTAAAGGAACCTTTTAAGAGGAATTTTTAACTTTCATTTTCATAGGTAATATTCTCATGAGTTATTTTTATGTTATTAAATAATAACCCATTCCCAAGATCATCCAGTTCTCCGATACAGAGGCAACCAAACTTACCAGGTTTTATATGTATTATTTCAGAGGTGGCATATACAAAAATGTAATCATAAATATATAATCATTGGGAAAATGTTGCCCATAGCTAGTCCTTTGGATTTATTTGAGTCTATAAAAATAAATTTAAAATGTTTTGTTTGTTTGTTTTTTCACGTAATGAGAGCAGAAGTCACTTTCAACTTATTGTGGAACACCTTGGTGCTTGCTACAACAGGTATGTGTTCATTTCATTATCATGGTAGCCACAGGCACCAAAGGTTTTTTTTTCTTTCTTTCTTTTTTGCTTTTACAGATTTTATTTATTTATTTGACAGAGAGAAACACAGCTAGAGAGGGAACGCAAGCAGGGGGAGTGAGAGAGGGAGAAGCAGGCCTCCCACTGAGCAGGAAGCCCAATGCAGGTCTCAGTCCTGGGTCTCCGGGATCATGACCTGAGCCGAAAGCAGTCACTTAACCAACTGAGCCACCCAGGCGCCCCACCAACGGTTTTCTTACTCTCCCTGTTGCAGGGGAAGCAATGAGACAAGCTCCTAACCAAAGGTTTCAACAAGGCAAACCAACTGCCTTAGTGCTTTTAATGATATTCCTCTAATCTGATAATTATTATCCCATTCCTTTCCTGTTGCTGACAAAAAGCCTATAGAGAATAGCTAGTTTCAAAAGTGAAATGGGATTGATTGTGAAAATATGCAACCTTATGATTTTAGTGACAATTTATCTTGGTCAGAGCTAAGCGAATTCAAATCCAATCCATCATATTTCTACCTCCAAATCACTTAAACAATCCTGAAAAGACATGGTTGTGTCTGCTTCTGCAAAGTCATTTATCATTTTTAAGAGAGGAGAGAGTGAGAGTGTTTTTCTGCATAATTAAGAATCAAGAGCTCCCCCTGAGGATGTCAGGATTCTAACTGCGGCAGGTGTCTCTGCCCAGGGAGTTGGGATAGGGTCAGGGAAGTGTGTACATGAAGGCCTAGGTGAGATAAACATCCTTTCTTTAATAACCCATGCAAAGGTCACATTTGAAGGGATTAGGAGACAGGCATTCCATCTTATCATCAGGATGTTATGGCGCGACTGGTGACCTCTGTGACCTGGTCCTGACTCCAGGGGAAGAAGGTGTCTAGAAAGCAGGGGCCAGGTCTCTTCTCTCTCCTCTCCCTTCCCTCCTGCAATCTAAGTGGTGTGACTGAGGCATGCTGAAAGGTAAGGCTGTCACACAAATCTCCTCTCCAACAGCCTGCCAGAATATGGAGATGTGACAGGAAAAGTCACGACGCCCAAACAGAAGTCTCCCTTTTGATTATCAGCTATCACTATGCAGGGTAGGAAGGTTGTCTTCCACTTATTCTAGAACTTGGGGTGTCCACTTTCCCCAACTCCTCTTCTGGCCAACCCTCTCCCCCCAGCTCCAAGTTGGAAGCAAATACTATCAACTCCTTAGGTGAGTCTACACTGTGTTAAGAACCAGAGGTCAGGCAGCAGTGGTCAGTCCTGTTGCAGAGAATTCTCACAATCCACCATATTTCATTTTGCTTTGCCTCTGGGCTCTCTGGCTCCCTCCTCACAGGTCCCTATGTGGCTTGAAAACACACTGCCCCTACCGTTAGGAACAAATCCTTGGCTTTCCTGAAAGCCATCTGACCCCATCACCCCAACACCTCTTTAATGAAATGTTCTCTCTCCTTCATTGTTCTCGCTCTCAAAGCTTCTTTCTTTAGCAAATCTAAAAACAGACTTTAGGAAGAGATTAAAGTTAAGCATATCTACTTCAGGATTTTGCCAATCACTTCCACTCACTCCCCCCCCCCCACTCCACTCTATCCTCAGGGCTTCCGGCTGACAGCAGACACAAACCGCACAGCCCAGTTTAATGGCAGGACGTGGACACTGTCTACCCTCACCAGGGAACTCAGGAAAAGTACTATTGCTTCAGTGGCCACATGGCACCTGCCCCCTTTTCCCTGTTAAGAGAAACACCAAAAAATGTGCATTTCTGTTTGTTGTAAAAACGTTTACCAAGTAGGTTAAGCACCTTCGTTCTACTTTTAACCAATTAAGGGAATATATGCCACCCAAAGTATAATGTGTTGAGACATGTTCCCTTTGTCTAAGTGAACATACATGCTTTTCCCTCAACGAACGTGGACAAGTCACAGAGATTCATAACCCAATACGCTTGCTTTACATAGGACAGGCATTGCTTTAAAAGGACCCCTATTTGGGGTGCCCAACTAACTGAAAGCAAAGCCTAAGTATGATAAGAGAGAAGAAGAATATCTAAGTAACCCCCAGAATGGCCTTGCACCCAAGGGCTACAGGGCTGGATAAACACTGGAGACCTGGCATTCAGGTTTTGCCTTGCAAAAACAATGTCGTACAAATCCTCCCTGTCTTATGGTGGGGTTATATCCCAATAAACCTGTTGTAAGTTGAAAATTTCCAAAGTAGAAAATGCATTTAATATATATATAGCTTACCAAACGTGATAGCTTAGTCTACCCTACATGTGCTCTGAACCAACGGCTAAGCGTATTCTATGATCAAGTGTTGAAGAGACAGTGTAGTATACTGAATGCTGTACTAAAAGTGGAAACAGAATGGCTGTGTGCGTGCAGAATGACTGTCCGTCTATTTACTGGTTGCTGACCCTCATGAGCGGGTGGCTGACAGCACTGCACCTCACTGTGGCTGCCCAGCCTCACAAGAGAGTATGGCGCCACATGTCTCTAGACCAGGAAAAGACCCAAATTAAAAATTCAAAGTACAGTTCCTACTGAATGTATAGCACTTTGGCACCATCGTAAGGTCAAAAAATCATAAATTGATCCATTCTAAGCCAGAAACCACTGGTACCAGGAGAAAGAACACTATCATAAGAAAAACAAGAGAAATAATGGTTTCAATAGTGCTTGGGGATAATCTGAAATTAGGATGGCATGCCCTGTCTAATGAGAGCACCCACATTTCTAAAAAGAGTTCTGGGAAAACTGGAGTAAAGGTATACAAAGGCAGACATTGCTCTAGCAGTAGCCCGGTCTCCAAGGCCAATATCAGCCATTCATCCAAAAAAGAACTAAATTCTACTGCTGTCAGCCTCACCATGCCCTTAGCTTTTTCTCTGGCCTCTCACCACTTGCCCACCTCAAAGAAGATACCTACCCACCCTCTATTCTCTCTGCACCCAGTATAGACTCCTGGACCACACAAGCCATCTTCTGCAGCCCAGGCTTCCTGTGCACTGTCATCTGACCCTTTGGGCTACTGGTGGGTTCAGGCCGCTCACTCCTTTCACAGATACCTCTCCCCTGAGTGATGGATGCTGTGGAATGCTAGCACACCTCCGAACATAATTCTTTGTAATTTCACCCAAACCTAATACAGAGAAATAAAACAAAACCACACAGTAAACATGATAGTTGGGGCCGTAACTGTGCCACATGAAATTTGAAATTCCATATGAAATTTCAATCATCAAGGGCTATAATAGTGGGGAATTCGGTAAGATGGGAGAGAAGGCATTACAGGGTGATTTAAATTGACATCCATCTGGAAGTAAAACAGTCTATTAGTGTCAAAATGTGTGGTGCATACAAATTTTGTGTGTAATTATCAGATACAGACATTGTTTATTGTTATTCAGAGGCCTTATTTTTGGTGACAGCTTCATTCTATTAGAAAAGAATCCAGTTCACCATTAAACTACTTCCAGCTGGTTAGAGACACCACCAACCTAGACAGGGACTTGCAACTGAGAGATGAATGTGCCTGGGAAAGGAGTCAAGATGTGAGGCTGAGTCATACTCCAGGGACTTTCTAGGCACTCAGCAACCCATAACAACACTCCTGCTCTTTCACGATAATTTTTCCGCCATGGTGCATTTGGCTGGGAAACACGTGAAGCCATTTTTCCTGATAAGTATTAGAAGAAAGTTTCAACTGATTTTTTGCTATCATCTGAAGGTTTCCATTGACTATGTAAGAGAGCCAGCATTTAGACCTAATTTTGAGGACTTCATTAGAAAATACTTCTTCCCCACTTCTACCTTTACACTATGCGCTGAGCAGCAAACTTAAATCATGTGTACCTGAATAAAGCAAATGTTGAGTTTAAAAAAATTGAGAGAGGGAAATGTTAATTACTTTCTTTTGCAATTGGAAGGCATATAATTATTTTTATTTGAAAAATTAAATCATGTGATTGAAAACAAAATAAAGAAGCATAGTCTCATATCTGTGAAATAGCTGCTGGATGATTTGAAGGCAAAAAGCAGCTTGAACATCATATTATTTAATCATTTTCTACATAAACAACAACGTATGTCCCAAACCTGCAAGTCTAATATACATGTACTTTGTCAGACACTGAAACTTGAGACTAATGAACAGAAGGTAGACAATTATTTAATAACACAACATGGTTGTAACCCTGAGGAAAATGCCAAAGACCTTATGAAGCCCCTTCAAACACTGCCAGAAGAAAATCAGAAATTCTCTGACCCAAGCAACTGTCTGTTCTGCAAAGGAAGAAGGACTGACAGGCCCTTCAGGTCATCACCATGCCTGAGACAGAGCAAACATCATTCCAGAGAGACAAGAATCACCTGTTTGTCTAGAGACCTCCACTTGCTCCCCAAAGCCATCTAGATGCCTGCAGTCTCCGCTGCTACCAACCTGAACCCTTTCTGCTGTGATCCAAGTCTGGTCCCTCACGGTTTATCCTTAGTGACGACAAGGGACAGTCAGGCCATCCCCACCTTCTCACACTAATAATCTCCCATGTGCTTCAGACTTTTATGCCAATTGCAGACTTTTACTCAATGATTTATCCCCAGCCCTTTAGCATCTCTTCTCAGGCCTAATTGTTTCTAGCTCTTTCATCACACTCACGGCTTCTCCTTTGGACAATCATGCTGCCCCGCTCCCGATGCAGAGTGGAGGCCTGGACACGGGGCTCCAGTGGTGTGCAGGCAGTGCTGATTAGAATAAGGTTGCTTCCCAGCCGACCATGCAGAGACACAGACAGGAACAAAGACTAGGTATAGAAAGTCCCAAAGGGTTTTCAGACTTTGCTTCTAGTCTATCCCAAAGCACCCTGTCTCTTCTTTTGCTTAGGTTGGCTCCACTATTTTGATACTTGCAAACTTTTTCTCACAAATACAACATTCTCTGTTTAACAGCTGCTCCCAAATACAGCTGCTTAAAGACTGGTAAGGCCCAGTTCAGAGTAAGGCAGAAAGAAGTTCTTAACAGCAAAATGCCAAAGCATTTGCCCACTGACCCTGTCTACAGACTATGTCCTAGAAATTGCCTCTTCCATCTTTGACCTCCCGCCACTTAAGCTTCATGACTCCTGCAGATTTGATGCTCCTGGCTAGCTCTACCTTGATGACTGATCCATTATTATCTTAGATAACAACACCCAACTCAACATTCTCACCCGCACAGCCGTGAGTCCTATCCAGCCTTTGCTAGGGTTCCAACCATCTATTCCAACCAGTGCCAACATTTCACAGAAGCTGAGAAAAATATAAAGTACATCGAACTAGAAAGCCCTAATATGTCCTATTCACTTAAGTTCTGCCTATTGATCCACAACTTACCCCGGAGTCACTGAATTCCTCAGCAGTATCTAAATCATGAAGGAATTTGCTATGCCAATATTTAGCAGTGTGACCCTCAACAAAATGTTCTGGTTTTTTCACCTGTTTTCAGAGTATTTTGTTTCTCTAGACACCAGCCCAGTGGTCAGGAGCCTTGATAGCCAAATTATAGGACTCCTGTTAGGTTTCTGATCTCAGCTCCCCTTTAAAAAGCTACTTACTGTAACTTCATGATGCGAGGCTCAATCCCAGGACTCCAGGACTCCAGGATCATGACCTGAGCCGAAGGCAGACACTTAACAACTGAGCCACCCAGCACCCCTGAATTCCTCTGTTTCCATCTTCATTTACTTCCCCTGATTACTGTTTGATACCTAGCCTGAGTCTCTGCTATCTTGGCTACCTTCACCTTTCCAAATTCCCATTTTAGGAATGGGAAAAACTTAACCAGGTTTTATTTTCATTAAATTTCCCATCAATCATTAAAATTGCTCCTGAGCATTTACCTCATATTTCAATAACCTCATATTGGAAGAGAGGTAACATGACTTTCTTGGGCAATTTTGTTGCACACATTTTGTATCCTATCCTATTTGTAGACTTCCCTTTGTAGTCTGCTCACATTTGCTGGGACATTACACCCAATCCATTATCCAGAAAATGGAATTATAATACTAAGTGATTTATTGTAGCCCCCATTTTTTTCATAATGTCACAAAAACTTCTAACAGTTAAAGCCAGTGATCCCCGAGGTCATTTATCCTCTAGAAAGAACAAGTTTGTTCTCGTGGAGCAGAATCTACAGCAGGTACAGTTCTCACATTATAAGGCATGTACCCTTAATGCACAACATCAAGGCAGCCTGCCAGTGCCCAGTATCCATTTGATGTCCTGATGGTGCAAAACCCATTAGATGGAGGCAGGTGGGCTCTTACCATTCAGAAGCAACGACCAGTATTTCAGCAGTTCACTTCAGCCTCAATGTCAGATGTGGTTTCACAGAGAGATAATGATCCCCTTCAAACAATAAGAAATAACAGAGAAAAGTTATTATGTCACTGTTAAAAAATGTACTTGATTATCCCACCCTAGTTGTTGCCTAATCTGAGTTTTATTTCTAAAGGCCCCTGAGTGGGAAGGCCTAAGTGCTTGCACATACCTAGCTCCTGAAGTAATTGCATTCAATGTACACCACATATTGGTAGCAGAATGTGAGCAACTGGGGAATAAGGGGGTGAGGTGACTGAGGAATGAGGCAGCAGTCAAAGAAGTCACAAATCTACACCCAGTCTGACAGAGCTCTTACCCCCTAACAAAGGCAAGGGTCCAGCAAATGAGGGCTGTTTACAGAACACCAGCTGGCCTGATGTGACTTCTCCAGTGCCATCTGCCTCCAAAGAGCCTCTCACCTGGGCTCCAGGCTGCTTCCTATGGGAGCCCCAGGCAAGGAGCAGTAGCGATCCCCACTGACAGCCATGGCTCCAGACAGCCTCCTTTGGGAGCAACCAGTTGTCCAGGTATTAGATTCACTCTCTCAGCCTCAGGCAAGTGTGAAACTAACCTTCTCTGATGACCTTCTTTCAAGCCTTCTGCTTCCTCTCAGTTCCTGTGAGTTAGCAGTTCTCCTAAATTTCTGATAAAAAGAAGCATTGCAAACAGACATATTTCCTAACACTGAAAATAGACCCTTCCACACACCCCCCAACAAAACATTATACAGCCCTTTGAAATGATGATGCTATTATATTTATTGACCCCCCAAAAAAGTTTATTTAGATCATTATGCTCAAAGTGCAAATTATAAAATATTAATCTGACAGTGTGTCTTAAGTAACTATTTGTGTAAGTCTTTTTTTAAGACATTAAAAAGTCTGTAGGGGATTACATCAAATATTAACCATGGTCATCTCTGGAAAGTGGAATTACAAATTATTTTTTCATTTTGCCCACCCTGTTTACTAGTTCTTTGGTGAATGTGTATTATATGTTTAATTTTTTAAAAATAATAAGATAAAGAAATTCAGCCTCTAAATGTGTGGAATATTTTTTTTTCTTTTTTTTATGTTACAGAATTTTGAGACTGCAGTCGTTGAACAGGGGCACTACAGTTCCCTAACTCTGGGAGAAATCTCCATGGGCCACGAGAGCTCCTTAAGTGCTCTGTGCCCCACAAAGGAACAGATGAGCCTTAAAAAGAAAATTGAGGCCTTGGAGAACCACTGATTAAACACAGAAGAATTTCAGGAGGCTTGAAGGGGGAGGTCCAAGTAACACGGCTTTAAAAAGTTGTTAAAAGGAGATAAAAGTACCCTTTAAACAAAATATATTGATTTTGAAACTATTATTATGACCTTTTCTTGATGATCAAAAGTAGACAGAATTTTATTCATAACCATCATAATTTTCTTTTTGTAATTTTATCACTACTACCTAATATAAAACATCTGCTACCCTTGGACTATCCTCCAATGTGCCCGCTACCCACCACGTATCCAGGCCTACGCCTCTACTATGATGCTGTTTTAAACTATATTCTTTCCGTGATTCCTATCATCTGTACAATTGGTTTGGTTTCAATAATTTTATGTGGTTATTTAAAATGTAATGTGTGTATGGTTTCACCTCCTAAGATTTCAGTTTAATACCAAGAGATCCTGCTAGTGGTCCCCAAAATATATATTTTTTTCCCTTTCTCGAGAGTAATAGAGTCTCCAATTTTACCTGGGGCACATAGTCAGCCATAACAAAGTCCACATTTCCTAGCCTCCTTGCCGTTAGAATTTACAATGTGACTAAGTTCTGGCCAGTGTGAGACTGATTGATTAATTAACTAATTAATTAGCATGCAATTTACAGGAAGTGCCTTTAAAGAAAGGAAGCATGCTCTTCCTTTCTCCTTTTTCTTGAAAATGTTGATGTGGTGACTTAGAGCTCGAGCAGTCAGTTGGGACCCTAAAGTGAAAGTCACATGCCCATGCTCAGGAATACAGAGCAATAATAAACAAATAAAGTGGGTCCTGATATTATAAACCCTCCTTAATGGCCTAGATTGCTTTTCTCTAAATTAATTTTATGTAAGAAATAAATTTCCATCCATCTTTGCTATTTGCATAAGTCTTTGCTATTTTGAAGTTTCTGTCTTTCACTCACTGATGACCTAATCTTAACTGGTAAAAACAATGACCATAATCTCATTTATTCTACAAATATTTCCTGAGCACCTACTGTGTGTTAAGCATTGTCCTGGCTCTGGAAATACAGAACTCAACAAAGTAGGCAGGATCCCTTTCCTCTCTTCCCATCATGGAACTTGCATTCTAGCTCAGCATCCACACAGGTCCTGACAACGTGTATGCCTCTGGTGGGTGCCAGAATTTCTGATGAGCAGGTCAACAGTGAGTCCTCGCTGTTATCTTTATCTTTTCCTTCAAAACGGATTTTGCACTCATAAATCTAAGAATCTTTGTACAAATAATGCTCAAAGGAAAAAAAAATCACAACTAGTTTTAAAAAGAAGCAAAATTAACTGAGGGTAGCTGGAGGAGAGGGTGGGGGAATGGGATAACTGGGTGATGGACATTAAGGAGGGCACAAGGTATAATAAGCACTAGACACTATATACAACTGATGAACCACTGGTCTCTACCTCTGAAACTAATAACACATTATATGTTAATTAACGGAATTTAAATAAAATGTCTTAAAAAGAATTTACAAAAATTTAAAGATAGTCGAGAGACAAAAAAGATAAAGCTAATAGGACAAAATGATAATAATTACTTAATCTATAAGATGGATATACTATTATACTTTGGCATTTGAAAAATATTTTCAAATGAGTAATAAATAAATTTTTAAAATAATAAAGCAAAATTTTTAACCAACCTTTCCTGCTACCATACTCCCCACCCCACCAAATTAAGTTAAACCATTAACAAAGCCTAATGTCGCCTTGAATTATAATAAACAATGATGGTGCCATGATCAAAATAATGCATTGTAAGGTTACACATACTTTCTATGAATCCATTTCCTTATCCATAGTGAGGATACGTATATTACTGTTGTAAGAAGTAATGAGATAATGTCTCAAAACCAGATAATAAACATTAATGATATTCAGTTGATAATAAATACTAATAGCTTTAAAAACAATCATAATCTTTAATTTAGTAATTCCATTTCTGGGATTCTATCCTAAGAAAATAATCTTAAGTGTGAGAGGAAATGTTATGAAAAAAGCTGCTCATCCCAGAGTCATTTTTAATAGGCACAAATCAGAGATTTAGTGACCTTTCCCTGCCACCCTGAGTTTCATCCAAAAGTGAGCTAAGGCGTCATGCTCTGGCCCAAGCCAAGATCTATAAACCCAAGACTAGCTGGGAAGATACAGACAAGGTTGGGAAGAGGCAAAAAGACTTAAGTCCAAATTCCTGGCAAGACAGCCTTACCAGAAAGAATAGTTCAAAACGTCAAGTACAATAGGGTAGAGCAGAGCAAGAGAGCCAAAATGAAGATTGACCCCTGAGATCAAGCTCCTTGAGGGAACATTCGAGAATGTGGATCCTGGAAAGATGCCATGAGAATGGGTGGGAAAGGGAAGGAAGAGTATCTCAGGCACAGTTGGTGGGTGGGCCAGAGTTGCTGAGTCCTGAATAGAAAAAATAAATTTTCAACATGGGAGGAATAGCTAAATAAAGTATTGAATATTGCAATATAATATTATGTACCATTAAAAAATACTGATTAGAAAGACTATAGTAATCAGAAGAAAATGTTTGACTATTGTTAGGAATATATGGTTATATAAAAACATATATAAGTACATACCACAAATATACATATATACTTACGTAATATATATAAGTTATATATATTTTATACTTATATCTTATAGAAGTATATATATATTTGTGTATATACACACACATATATATTTATGTATATGATAACAACTATGGCATATGCATAGAAAAAATACTTAGAGGAACCACATCAAAATACTAATAATTGTTTGATTAGGAAAGTAATATTGGATTTGCTTTTTACTTTATGTGCAAGTTTTAAATAAATTTTTTAAAAAATATTTTATTTTAGGGGTGCCTGGGTGGCTCAGTTGGTTAAGCCACTGCCTTCAGCTCAGGTCGTGATCCTGGAGTCGCAGGATCAAGTCCCACATCAGGCTCCCAGCTCCATGGGGAGTCTGTTTCTCCCTCTGACCTTCTCCCCTCTCATGCTCTCTCTCACTCACTCAAATAAAGAAATAAAATATTTTTAAAAATTTATTTTAGAGAGAGAGCAAGCATGAGTAGGGGAAAAGGGAGAGAGAGAGAGTATCGAGCAGACTATTCACTGAGTGTGGAACCTGATGTGGGGCTCAATCCCAGAGCCCAGATCATGACCTGCGCCAAAACCAAGAGTTGGATGCTCAATCAACTGAGCCACCCAGATGCCCCTAAATAACTTTTTAATTTAAAAACTTGGATGTGAGGACAAAAAGAAAATTATGCACATTTATCTAAATGTTACAGTGCTACTATTACAGAAATTTGTTTTTTAAGAATAAAATATGTATGTCTTAGGCAATAAGCCACATAGCCACATCCTAAATTCTGTTTTCTAAATATCAACTGATGAGATTCTGGAGAAAGAATGTTCCTACCTTGGTCCAGTTTGGCCTTAGGGGAATAAATGTAACTTTCCTGACATAGGATATTATTTAGGGAACAAAACTCAAAAAACTCACTTATGGGATATAGGCTAGTGGTCAGCAATTACCTGGGTCCTTTCCAAAGGACCAAATAAACCTTATTTACACATTACATGAAGTAACAAAAAAGAAAGCAAAGTCTACAAATATAAGGACTGTTACATTCCTCATGTTGTATGCTTCTTCATTCTTATTAGGAACTTTTTGAGAGAATGAGTATCATTTCAGTCCCTGAATTCACCAGAGCATAAGTTTATCTTTGATTTTATAACTCAATAGTTGTGATCAAAATCAATTAATCCATGCAACAGATAATCATATGATTATCAATATCAAGCATTAAGCCTACCAAAGGCTTCCCATGAATTTTTTGAATCAACTGAATTTAGGCAAATGTTCAGAATAATATCCTTTTATCAAGGGTTGATTTTTAATTTAATTCTTATTTTTTTTAAACAGCTTCAGGAGAATGGGTATTATTTTTTCTAAAGCTCCCCTAACAGTTGGGGAAATGTGAATGTGTCCTGGATATTAGATAAGATGAAAATGCATTTATATGGAAAGGCAAAGACTCTTGACTTTAAAAATCAAGTGGCAAAATAGCAAGTAAAGTATGATCTCATTCTAGGAACAAAAATACATATATATGCATAAATGAAGGGGATCTGGAAAGATATACAATAAAAGGTGGGTAGGAATCATCTCTGAATAATAAAAACAGTATTTTATATTCCTATTTTTTGCTTATTTGTATTTTTAAAATTTTCAATAATAACACATACAGTGCATTTGTAATCATAAAAGATTACTATCAATTAAAAAAAAAAACTCTCCTGGGCACATGAGTGGCTCAGATGGTTTAGGCCTTCTGCTCAGGTCATGATCTCTGGGTCCTGGGGTCAGGCTCCTGGCTCAGTTAGGAGTCTGCTTCCCCCTCTCCCTCTGCCTCTCTCCCCTGCTCATATTCTCTCTCTCTCTCTCTCTCTCTCTCTCTCTCTTTCAAATAAATTTTAAAAAATTTTTTATAAAATAAAACAAAAAACTCCCCTTAGAGTAAAAAATAGACCTCTGCATTTCCTGGTTCTAGCTAAGAACAATATTCAGAAAAATGCCAGAACCGACTAGAAAGCCAGAAATGTGGGAACAGTCTCCTTTTAAGGAATATAAATTTAAAAAGAAAATTTGATGGGAAAAAAAGATGTTCTGCAAGATTACCTGCCCAACTTTGCCAGTTCAAAGACTTAACACATTTTGCATAAGATTTTAATAAATAGATTTTAGTGTTGTTTACAAAAACCAAATTCTACTCTGATCATTTTGGTGTTCCCCATCATTAATCACAACCTCCCAACAAAACTCTCTAGGCTGCAACTTTACATCCTAGTATCTGATTGTAACGTTCACTTTAAAATATAATAGCTAGATGAACTAGTGATATTTAAGACTTTTTTTTATATTTTGGTAACCCTGAAATATTCATCTGTTATGCTTAAATATGAAGGTAAATTATTCATTGACCACTTCAGCTGTAATGATTCCAAAGCAGCTGTTATTTACCTGGGCAACAGTCCTCAAATTAAAATAATTCTCAGAATCAGCTCTAGGCTCCACGCTGCTACTCCTTATGTTTAACAGATAGGTTGTAGCAGCTCCAAAAAAAGCACTGTAGGCCAAGGTGTAAATAACCATTTTCATATGCATCATTATAAACTCTATTTACATTATAGTGAGAGATAGGATGATCAGGTAAATAATTAAAAGTGACAGGTCTAAAAGTGAAACAAAATGATCCTAAGGAAACAAAAGGCACTTTTATGTCACCTTTCAAGCAATATACATATGTGTAAAGAATGTTATATATTTTTTAGCCCCAAAAGAAAAAGCAGTATAGACATAAATTATATAGCTCCCTTATACCTTCTAAATTAAAGGTTTGTACCTAGAAAAAAGTAAAATAAAACTGATTGTACCAACCCTAAATATACCCTCCTCAGCACTGATAAAGGATTCCCTTGCTTTCAATGACTTTTATTACTATTATATGACATTTAAGAACCAGAACACAGAAGTCTATGTGTAGGTAGGACTCTGCTGGGTCTTTGAATTCCATCCATATAAAAATAAATGGGTCAGTGGATTCTAGTTCTGCTATGACAGTGTGAGCCCAGAACAACCTAGCCCTCCTACCGTTTACAATTAAAAGCTCTGATAAAAATATGGAAGCAGGCAGGGAACTACCAGAGAACTGTGAAAGTAAACAAAAGCAGATGGACTGGGGGGGGGGGGAGTTTTTCATTTTCTTTCTTTTCTCATGCAGCTTTATCCTGACGACAGGCCCTAGTTTCAGAGCGGTGTGTGCTATAAGCAGCTAAAATTCCAATAGAAACATGTCTTTCTAACCACAGGGACCTGAAATGTTGATCCTGTGAGGTAGAGTGAATTGGAGAAATCCCCAAAGGTAAAGAAACAGAGAAAGGGGTTCCCCAACTCTGTGTATGAGCCCTTGGCTCCATCTAACATCTGAGCCAAACATGTAAGGTACAGACTCAAATCAACAGAGCAAAAATACTGACAATTTAAATGAGATATGAAACACCTACATAAGTCTCAAACTAACCCTTAAACTACACGTGAGCAGGACAGACCCAAAGTAGTACAGTAAAGGCTTATCTAATTTAACTGAGATTTAAACCACTGTCCACAAAGGTAAGAATAACTTAGCTAAGGTCAGAGCCTAACTGGGTTGATTGCTTGCTGAAGCAAAAACATCAATATTCTCCTAAGGATTATTTAAAAAAAAACAACTCAGAACCCATACAATATTACATTGACAATGTTCAGGATAAAATCTGAAATTACATGACAACCAAAGAAACAGGAAAATGTGACCAATTCTTTTATTTTTTTTTAAAGATTTTATTTATTTATTTGACAGAGAGAAACACAGCTAGAGAGGGAACACAAGCAGAGGGACTGAGAGAGGGAGAAGCAGGCCTCCACGGAGCAGGAAGCCTGATGTGGGGCTCTATCCCGGGTCTCCAGCATCATGACCTGAGCCGAAAGCAGTCGCTTAACCAACTGAGCCACCCAGGTGCCCCAAATGTGACCAATTCTTAAAGGAAAAACAATCAATAGATGACAACCTCAAGAGCACCTAAATGATGAACTATCAAAGACTTTATTTTTTTTTTAAGATTTTATTATTTGTCCAAGAGAGAGCACAAGCAGCGGGAGCAACAGGCAGAGGGAGAAGCAGGCTCCCCAGTGAGCAAGGAGCCTGATGTGGTGCTTGATCCCAGGACCCTAGGATCATGACCTGAACCAAAGGCAGATGCTTAACCAACTGAGATACCCAGGCACCCCACTATCAAGACTTTAAAAGGGCTACTATAACTATGCTCCATGAAGTAAAGGAAAATACATTTGAAATGAATGAAAAGAGAAATCTCAGTAAAGAAACAGAAACTAAAAACAACAACTATAAAACACACCCATCTGGAAACTATAGGACTGAAAATACATTGTCTAAATTCAAGAAAAAAATTTTTTCACTGGATGGGTCCAATAGCAGAATGTAAATAACAAAGGACAATGAAGGTAGATCAACAGTAATTATCCAAAGTGAAAAACAAAGAGAAAAGATTGAAAAAAATGAACAATAGTTTTCAGACTTTAGGACAGTATCAAAAAAGCCTAGGATTCAAATTCTACAAAACCAGCACTAAAACAAAGAAATTAAGTGCACAGTTCAAGGTTAATATACAATATCAATTGTATTCTTTTGTTCTACCAGCAACTGGAAAATAAAATTTCTAAAACTTCTATTTACAGTATCGCCAAAAATCATAAAATACATAGGGCAAAAGATGACCAAGACCTCTACATAAAAACTATAAAACACTGCTGAAGAAAACTAAAGAAAATCTAAATCAATTGAAAGCTATAGCATATTCATGAATTAAAAACTCATTTTTTAAATGGTAATATCTCTAGTACAAACTATATTCCATGTGATACCAATAAAAATTTCACCAAGTTTTTGTACTGTTTTGTAGAAGTTGACAATCTGATTCCAAAATTTATATGATAATGCAAAAATCTAGAGTAATGAAAAGCATTAAGAAGGAGAAAGAGAAAGGGGCACCTGGGTGGCTCAGTCAATTAAGCATCTGACTTCAGCTCAGGCCATGATTTCTGGGTCCTAAGATCTGCCCTACAAGCCCTGCTCAGCAGGGAATCTGCTTCCCCTCTCCTTCTCCCTCTGCCCCTCCCCCTGCTCTCTCTCTCTCTCTCAAATAAATAAAACCTTAACAAAAAAATTTAAAAAGGAGAAAGAGAAAACCAAAGTTAGAAGACTTGACCTACCTTATTTCAATACTATAAAGCTACAAAAATCAAGACAGCTCGGTATTGTTTAAAAAATAAGTATATAGATAAATGAAAAATGAAACAACAGAATCCAGAAATAAATGTGTGTGTGTTTGTGGTGTGTGTGTGTGTGTGTTTACAAAGGTGCCAATTCAGAAGGGAAAATCATTTCAACAAATAGTTATAGACCAACTGAATATCTGTGTGGAAAAATTGAACATCCATTCTTACTTCACATTATACACAAAAATTAACTCAAAAGAAGGTCATTAGCTTATACGTAAACCTAAAATCATAAAACTTCTAGAAGAAAACACAGAAAAAAATCTTTACAACTTTGGATTAAGCAAGGTTTTCTAGATAGGACAATAAAACCCAAACCATAAAGGAAAAAATAAAGAACTGGACTTGATACAAAATCAAAACTTTTATTTTTCATAAGGCACCATTAAGAAAGTGAAAAGGCAAGGGGTGCCTGACTCAGTCGGTTGAGTGTCTGACTCTTGGTTTCAGCTCAGGCTGTGATCTCATTCATGGGTGGTGAGAATGAGCCTGCACTGAACTCGATCTCGAGGCAGATCTTTCCCTCTGCTCCTTCCCTGACAGTCGTGTGCATGTGCTCTCTCTCTTTCTCAAATAAATAAATTAAATCTTTTTTTTTAAGATTTTATTTATTTATTTGATACAGAGAGAGATCACAAGTAGGCAGAGAGGCAGGCAGAGAGAGAGAAGGAAGCAGACTCCCTGCTGAACAGAGAGCCCGATGTGGGCCTCGATCCCAGGACCCTGAGATCAGGACCTGAGCCGAAAGTAGAGGTGTCAACCCACTGTGCCACCCAGGCGCCCATAGAAAGAAAAAGAAAGTGAAAAGTCAAGCCATAGACTGGGAGAAAATACTGATAACATATATCAAAGGACTTTGCATGGTACTTACATAAATTCTTACGACTCAATAGTATGAAGCCCAACAACCCAATTTTTTAAATGGACAAACTATTTGAGGGACAGCTAATCAAAGAAGATACATATATGGCCAATAAGCTCATGAAAAGATACTCAACATCAATAGTTATCAGGGAAATTCAAATTAAAACCACAATGAGATATCATTATATAGCCATTAGAGTAGCTAACATGAAGACTGAGCATGCTAAATGATAGCAAGTATATGGAGTAGCCAAAATTCTCACACCTTTCTGGTAGGAATGTAAAATGGCATGATTAATTTGGAAAATATTTTTGTGATTTCTTAAAAAGTTAAACATATACCTACCACAAGACCAAGACTATGGCATGCCACTCCTGGGCCTTTAGCTATAAGAAACGAAGACATCTGTCCCCACAAAGACCTGTACATGAGTGTTCTTCACAGCTTTATTTATAATGGCCCCAACCTGGAAATAACCCAAATGTCCATCAACAAGTAAACAGGATAAACAAACTGTTATATATCTGCACAAAGGAATACAACTCAGTAATAAAAATGGAATGAACTATTGAGACATGACATAGCATGTTAGAGTCTAAATATCATGATGGGGAATGAAAAATTCGGGCAAAAAGAATATACCGCCAAGTAATCTATACTGACAGAAAGCTTATCCGTGGTTGTCTGAGGAAAAGTGCAGAGGGAGAGATGGATTACAAAAGGGATCAAAGAAATTTTTGAGAAGGATGGAAATGTTTGTTATACTCATTGCAGTGGTTACATGGATATATACATAGGTCAAAACTGTTCAAATTGTGCAGTTCACATATGTGCATTTTACTGGACTTCAATTGCATCTCAATAAAATCATACCAAAAATAAGAGGGGGAAGGGAGAATCCAACTTATTGGCAAAGGCAACAAAGAGTTCTACACTTCCAGCCATATAGTGAACTGGATAACCTGACTCAGTATAAAACAGAAATGATTGGTAAACTATTAACAAACATCCTCTGAAATGTGTTTTGACTTCATGAGAAAGACAGACACCGAAGTTTGGTCTACCGTTAAAGAGTAGGGAGTTGAGATTGCTCGTCCCTTAAAGCAAGGGGCTTTGGTTTAGCCAGCCATTCACAGACAAGAACATGGCTTGGATTTGGGACTGAGACTCCCCCAGATTCCTGAAAGCTGTGAAGGGTTACACCCTCAGTAAAAGGTTGGTCCAAGAAAACATTCCACTTGCTCACCAAGGAAAAACTAAGGAAGCTCTCCTGCCTTGGGAAAGATGTCTTCTGAGAACATGTAACCACAACCTATCCTCATGTGGGCTTAGGATTTGAACAGATACTATCTTTATAGTCAGGTAACCCAAAGGAAAGAAATTAATCTAAAAGGTGGTCCAGGGGGCACCTGGCAGGCTCAGTCAGAAAAGCACTGAACTCTTGATCTCAGGCTTGTTAGTTCAAGCCCTATATTGGGTGTGGAGAGTTCAATCAATCAATCAATCAATAAAAAGTGGTCCAGGCTAAAATGCCCCTGAAGCACCTGCAAAAAAAAAAAGAAAGAAAGAAAGAAAGAAAACACACACACACACACACAAAGCTTCTCAGTATGGTAATATTCCCCCCTCATGGGATTCCCCCAATAACACCCCACTAGGAAGTGAGCTCATAATATAAAATAACAAAATATATTAGAAACCTAGAAAGGCAGTATGTATGCAAAGGTATAGCACTTGCATTAACACTTTTGTTGCTAAATATTAGAATTTTTCTAAACAAACAAATAACCTATAAAATCTAGTACCTTTTTTTTCCCCAAATGAGGACATATTTCGAACCCCACTAAAAAGAATTAGGAATTATATCTACTATACAGGTCCATGAAATGAAGGAAGCAAATTACAGAATAATACATATAGATTAAGCCTTCATTTTGAAGAAAACATAAAAGTTATATATTTGTATGTGCATATAACAGAATATGGAAACATATACACAAAACTTACTGAAGAGTAGGATTTGAGGATTAACAGAATTTAAACACCTATGCTTTGTTCGGATAGATTTTTTTTCTTTTTTGATGAGCATCTGTAATTTATCTCAATGAAGTGAAATATTTTAAGGAGATTTTTTTTCTGTAGTAATGGCAGCTATTTTGTCACTGAAAATAATGGACAAAACCCAATTTTCTAAGTGTAGCACACCTGCTAGCTAGAGAAGCCAAGCAACGGACAGAGAGGACAAACCCAAGGTTCTTTAAAAACCCAAGGTTTTTCACGCTTCTCTTCGTTTGGCGTTCTGTCACCTAAAATGTAATTATTTAGAAGCTGGTTTTCAGAAAGCATCCCCTTCCGAGAATAATGCTCATGGAGAAAAACTTGGAAATGATTCAAGAACTGACTGCGGGTCACAGTTGCCTTAAGCAATAAACTTCATAGCCTGCCCCCAAAGAGATTGGATCACGGCAACTGGATCTTAGAAAAGATGGTGAGATGATCCCCTTGCTTGTGCTTGACTTAAATTTAATCAGGTGGTCAAAGAAATTCTAGTCCTGGCAGAATGACTGGTTGCATATAAAAACATACGAATAGGGGCAACTGGGTAGCTCAGTCAGTTAAGCATCTGCCTTCAGCTCAGGAGGTTCAGGTCATGATCCCAGGGTCCTAGGATGGACCTCTGCTCTGGACTCTCTGCTCAGTGGCGAGTTTGCTTCTCCCTCTGCAGCCCCCTCTGTTTGTGTTCTCTCTGATAAATAAATAAAATTTTTTAAAAAAATATATGGATGGTAAAAGAGTAAACATTTTCAAGAACTGAGTTGTCTGAGAGTTCTTGCTAAAAAGATCTTATTTGAAAAAAGAAAAAAGATGTCTTACCTTTATAACCCATGGAGAAATTACTTGCTATGTTCCATAAGTTAAATGCCTTCTCAGACATAAGAGGTATATAGAGTACAGGAAAAGAAAATTTCCAAGACAAAATTTTAAAAATGGTTAAGGAATTTTTGTTGCATTGAAATTTAGCATCTGAAAAACTCATTATAATTGAGTACATTTCATAGTAAATATAATTAGGAGACTGGGCTGATTCTAATTTCCTTTTTAAAAAAATCTGTCCTTCCCATTTTGGGGAGGACAAATTTGGGACATGCTGAGCATCAAAAACAAAAAAACAGTAACTATGATTATAAGATACCAAATGAACAAAAATCCATGAGTCCACTGTGATATGCAAAAAAGAAAAAGGGGTAATATTAACAATAGCCAAACTATGGAGAGCCCAAATGTCCATCAACTAATGAACAGATAAAAATATGATATATGTACATACACAATGGAATATTACTCAAGTAATGTTATTTGAATATTACTCATAAAAATCTTGTCATTTGCAACAACGTGGATGGAGCTAAAGTGTATTATGCTAAGTGTAATAACTCGACAAATACCATATGATCTCACTTACAAGTGGAATTTAAGAAAACAGATGAGGGGCGCCTGGGTGGCTCAGTTGGTTAAACGACTGCTTTCAGCTCAGGTCATGATCCTGGAGACCCGGGATCGAGTCCCACATCAGGCTCCCTGCTAGGCAGGAGGCCTGCTTCTCCCTCTCTCACTCCCCCTGCTTGTGTTCCCTCTCTGGCTGTGTTTCTCTCTGTCAAATAAATAAAATCTTTAAAAAAAAAAAAAAGATGAACATATGGGAAAGGGTAAAAGAAAAAAAGGAGATGGAAATAAACCATAAGAGACTCTTAATATAAGAGAACAAAGTGAGGGTTGATGGAGGCAGGTGGAATGGGGATAGAATAGGTGGGTAATGGGTATTAAAGGGGACACTTGTGATGAGCACTGAGTGTTGTATGTTAGTGATGAATCACTGAATTCTACTCCAGAAACCAATATTGCACTATATGTTAACTAAAATTTATTTTAAAAAAAGAAAAAAAAGAAAAGGGAATAAAATAAGTAAAGCCCTTTTCTGTAGAATGTAGAAGGAAAGATATTTAGGAAACCACCATTTTGAAGCCCCAAGGCAGTAAGTGGTTCATGCAAGGATCAGCAGTGTGAGCTAAAGCCATCAAGCAGAAGATTGTGAAAAGCAGTCACACAATATTGAAGAATCACCCACAAATAATAACCATTTGGAAAGAGAAAAAAAACCTTGATAATGGAGAAATCTCTGCTCACCCACTTAACCACGGAATTACTCTTAAATTCAGTAATAGTGGGGCAACCTGATATGATTCTTAATGTGAAGCAATAAAAACACACAAGATCATTAGTGAAATCTTCTCGCCAAGAATATTTAACCTGAATCCAATCAAGCCTTACATGGTTTATAAGAAATAGAAGGACTAGGCATTAAAAGACAGCGTAAGGAAACAACCAAATCCAGAATGTAGGCCCTTCTAGAACTATGACTTTAAAAACCCAATGTCGTTCTTAAGAAATGTGGGGAAATTATTCTAAACTAAAATGACAAAAGATCTACAACCAAATGCCACATATGACTGAAACCTGGCAAGGAAAAGGGAGGAAACTGCTGTTAAAAATTCTGAAACAAACTGGAAAATCTGGAAAGAGATGAAATATTTGGTAATATTCAGAATTATTGTCAGTTTTCCTTAGGTGTGATCATGACGTTGTAGTTCTATACACAAGAATTTCCTCGTTCTTAGGAAATACATGATTAACTTTTTAGACATGAAATACCATGCCTGACATTTACTTTAAGAGTACAGCAATGTGGTGGAAAGAGGGAAGATTGCCAAAATCTGTCTTTAAACTTCAAAACCAGCAATATGGTTTAACCTAATATATACGCAAAGAGAATTAAATCAAGTGTTAGCAATTGTTGCATGTGGGTGTTGGCTATACAGGTGTTTACAGCACTAGCATTTCAACTTTTCCATGTTGGACGTTATCTTTTACTGAAAATTTGGGGGCAAGCAGAAGGCTCCTCTCAGAAATATTTTCCTTAGAAGACACCTACCAAATTTACCTTAAATTTTAAACAAGTGGGGTGCCTGGATGGCTCAGTCATTAAGCATCTGCCTGCGGCTCAGGTCATGATGGAGGAGTCCTGGGATGGAGCCCCGCATCCAGCTCCCCACTTGGCGGGAAGCCTGCTTCTCCCTCTCTCACTCCCCCTGCTTGTGTTCCCTCTCTAGCTGTGTTTCTCTGTGTCAAGTACATAAATAAAATCTTTTAAAAAAAAAATGTTTGGGCACCTGGGTGCTCAGTTGGTTAAGCGACTGCCTTCGGCTCAGGTCACGATCCTGGAGACCCTGGAGACCCGGGATCAAGACCCACATCGGGCTCCCTGCTGGGCGGGAAGCCTGCTTCTCCCTCTCTCACTCCCCCTGCTTGTGTTCCCTCTCTGGCTGTGTTTCTCTCTGTCAAATAAATAAAATCTTTAAAAAAAAAATGTTAAAGCAGTGCCTTAACTATTCTAAAGAAGTAGTTTGCTTTTCCTCATTTGTTCGCTCACCCTCTAGTCGAAGCCTACGTCTAAAACCTGTTTCAATTACTGCAAGTATTCTAATGCTAAGAATAGAAATCCCAAAATAATCAGCATAAGATTTTTATGTGTAACCGGTTTTATACCCAAACAACAAACTTAACAGCAGTAAAACAAATTGTTTATTACAGCATAAAATGCGTTATATTAAATTTACACAATGATATATAAAAACACATATTGTTTATATCATACAGTAATTTAACATCCATAGAAATATCAAAACAAATACTACTCATGCACAAAACATGCATATTGGTATAAAAGACAATTTTACACAATACTGTTTACCAAAACAAAATTTTTTTTTTTTTAAAAGCCCTTTCAGACAGGGTCAGTGGTCCAATCTGGACTGGATTGCACTAAAATGTTCAGGCCAATGCTTAGGTGGCACAGTGCTCAGTGAGCAATTTCTGGGCTTGGAGTCACACCCAAGGGTTATTTCATTAGGACTGAATTTCTCAGTACCCAAGGACCAAAATCTTATCCCAAAGGCAGATCCTTCCAGGAAAAAATGGTTGGATCTGCTGCAAATCAGGGAGGAGAAAGGCATCAAAACGTTGGCTAATCGGCCCTAAAAGGGTTACTGTAACCAGGGCCTAGGCACCAAGTGTCGCGAAAGTTTTAGTGAATCCTTCTAAGGTACCAGCCTCCCTATCCAGGTCTCCAGCTCTGGATTTAGGGTCTGGTCAAGTTCTGAGTCCAGTTATCTAAATAGTTCTGAGAAGAAAACAGAATGGGGATACACCTAAGAAAGAAACTATATAAAAAATTACAGAAAACAATGACTGTCCACCGTACCTACTTCACACAACTGTATGTGATGCCTATCAACAGGAAAACCCTGGTGAAGACACTGCCCAAGAGAACCGAGAGGCAAACGTATGTCCTAGATTCCATCCACCTGACCTTCAGATCAAAAAAGTCCTATCCCAGTAAGACTTGACGATCGAAACCTGTGTCTTCACAGATGCTCGGAGAATTTCCTATAAAAATCACCTTGATACCACGAAATTCATTCACTACCACCACCATTAAAAACCCAGTATTTACTCCTAGCCAGCAAAACATTCTTTACCTTCGTTAAAGGCACTAGTGTCCCTACAGGATGAAGACGAGACAACTGACCTCAGGGTAATCGCAACAAAAGGAAAGCATTCCGTGGAACTGTCACACAAAAAATAAGACCCCACTTTTTCCTCTAGAAAACTAGAAAACACCCCGCTCTCCCCACCAGTGGCGTTCCTTAGACGGTGGTCATGAGTTTCAGAGAGCCGGACCGAAAGCGGAGAATTTTCTTCTTGAGGTTATGCGAAGCCTTAATTTTGACAAAGGTTTTCGTGGGGTTGGGGCTGTGGAGGTCTGGGGCTGTGACCGCCTGCATGGGGAGAGTCTGGACAAACTGGGACCAGATCAGGCCCCCGCTTTCTTCGGAGTCACTGGAGCTCGTGCTGTCGCCCGCAAACTCACCCTCGCTCACACTGGACTCGCTGTCCCCGAAGCAGTTGGTGGTGTAGTTGCTGCGCTCGTCCTCGCTGGTGTCCAGCACGGTGGAGTGGAAGAGCGACTCGCACTCGGCCGAGTACTCGGAGTCGCTGGCCACGTAGGCGTAGGGGCTGGCGTAGGGCAGCTGCACTGCGGCGGGGTAGAGCCCCACGTGCTCACGCCGACTGCGCCGCGACCGGCGCAGGGCCTCTTCCAGGGAGACCTCGGCGGCCGAGCGCCAGCGCCGCGAGTCGGTCCGCTTGTGCTTGGGCTTGGCCACCAGCGCCTCGCGGCCGTGGCCGTGTGCCCTGCCCCCCGCCCTGTGGCCGGCACCCGGCGGCCGGCTGGGGAGACCCCCCTCGGGCTGGCCGCCCCCGCCCTTCCTCCCCCGGGACGAGGCCTTCCTGAGTTTCTTATTTGTATCCACGTCGTCGGGGAACCGGCACTTCCTGCCGGCGGCGCGGCTCTTCTCCCTCACCGCGGGCAGCGCGCTGTCTGGCCCGTGGAGGGCCGGGGCGCCCCGGTGCTTGGGGGCCGAGCCCCGCGGCACGGCCGCGGTCCGGACGCCGCGGTGGGGCCGGCCGCCCGCAGCTTGCGAGCCCGGGCCCGATGACGCCTTCACCGGGGGCCCTTCCTCCAGGCTCTGAGAAGAGGAGCCCTCGCTCTTGAAATCCAGCGCCGGCCGCTCCTCCGAGGCGAAAGCTGCAGGTAGCTGCGCAGCGGGCACGGGAGGGGGCGCTTCTGGAGGAGCGGCTGGCAGGCCGCTTTTCTGGGACAGCTTTTTCAGTGGCTGGACGACTTTGTTCTCCGCCAGCGGCACGGGGCCCCTCCTGAGGCTCTCCTTTGGAGAGCCAGCTAGGACCTGAATGCTATCTTTGGGGGACTCCCCTGGCACAGCGGTGGGACACCGAGCGTGCTCCTGGGAAGCGGGCTTGGCATTTTTGGGCAGATGCTTGCTTGGAAGTTCAGTGGCGGCGCCTGGGGAGCATCCCTCCGGCGGGGACAACCTTTTACTTTCCCCGTGTTCTGCCTTTGATTCTTTGGACCCCTGCTTCAATGGGGAAAATGTCCCGTTGTCCAAAGTAGGGATTCCGCCAGAGGGCTGAAGCACCTGTTTAGAATTCTTAAGGTTCCCGCTGTTGCCCTGTGAGACGCCCGCAGTCACCCGGACACAGACGCTCGCATTCCTCAGAAGCCCCTTCGTGGGGTCAGCATTCACACTGGTTCTTGGTTTGTTGGTCCTTACAGGGTGTGTTTTTTTCTGCACCAGGCTCAGAATGTAGCCGTCCATTTTCTTACTGGATGAAGGATGGGGAGCAGACCACAGACCGCTTGGAGATGGTAAGGAAGTGTCTGTTTTGACGGCGTCCAGCTCCGATCCGACACAAATGTCACCGGCATGGTTACCAAGCCTCTCTTCTTCCCTCAGAGGGTTGCCCGTCAGGCAAAGGAGAAACATTGGGCTCTGCACCGCCACGGCATGAAGTGGACTGGGATAGCGATACACATCGTTCCCGTTTTTAGACACCAGATCACACTGGTACTTGGGATTCACATCTGCAATGATACCAAGGGAATTAAATTGTGATGTGGAGAGGGAATGGCAAACTGCCCCTGAGGCCTGGTCTTCACAGTGGCCTTCTTTATATTCCAACCATCCTATGAGATCTGAAAAACATTTAAAGGTACACTCTGAAGAAATGAATAGGTCAGCACCAGCTTGACTCAGGCCAATTTCCATGAAAAGCAAATTCACCGGTAGAGAGGGTATGCTAAAGAATCAACTACTAGAAGCTACTGTACTCTTTTACAGAGTCCATACTACGGGATGAGGGAAGAAATACTTAACAAAGAAAAGGTATATCCTCTAAAGGAAAAGTTTTCAGCCATTAAAAATATTTTCAAACTATTGAATAATATGGAGAAAATGCTTTAAAGTTTAGTGAAAATCATGATAGAATACCAGGCTATGAGTATAATTTTATTGACTGTATGTATGCAAAGAGAAAAGTCTTAGATGAAGCACACCAAGATGCCAATAGTAGCACTGCAGTGTAGAAAGCAAGTGAGATTTACTTCTTTATTTCCTTATTTTCTAAATTTTCCATAAGTATGCGCTGCATTTAAACTAGGAAAAAAAAACATTTTTTAATCATTTTTTTCTCTGGGCCATTCTACCCTCTGTATTCTATTTTGGTTTCCTTTTGAAATACTGCAGATAAACTGTACTTTCTGAGAGATTTCTCCTCATTTCCTATTTTTTAGACCTTCTTAATGACATGTGTTTGGTATAATTGTCAATTGGAAGTTCAAAGAAACTGATCAAATTTCAATGAAGATTAACCAAATGTAAATAATAATCACCTTATATTTTCAATAGTGACACTAAAAAATAGAACAATATTTTTTAAATAGGAAGAAATTTTTGATGAGGTTTTAAAAGATTGAGTTGTAATATTAATGAATAAATTTTCTACATCTCAAAAATGTAGATGCCAGAATACAATGAAAACAAGCTTTCTTGCTTAAATAATTTTGATGTCTTACCCTTGGTGACTATTATAAATATCAAACCCCTTTAATGAACTTCAGCTAAGGAAAATCAAAGTTTTTAAACACTATTTAATATATCCTGTATTATACTTATTCACTCAAATATTAAAAATCTACTATGTGCCAGAGTCTATATAAATTGCTTTAGTTAAAGGAAAGCTCCATGACCTTCAGTGATAATTAGAAACTCTGGGAGAAAATACATTCTGGACTCAGAAATTATAGGATTCATTTGTAAAGAAAAATTATAAAGTAAAAGTGCTGTGTCCTTACCCCCCCTCACACACACACACCTCCACTCCTAATAAAACAGCTAATTATAAGAAAGGGAAAGCTTTCTAGCTAATATCGTTGCCCATCCCTCCTCCTCCACTATTCTATCTTCACCCTACATTTAAGCATATCCCTATATTTACCTACGCTTTACTATTCTGTCCCTATTCCCTACTTAAGGTTAAGAAACAAGACAGGCCTCTCAGTCCCCAAGGCCCAGTACAACTGTCTCAATTATATGAAGATGTGGCATTTGGGAGATCAGGGGTCTGTCTTCAAGGAAAACCTATACCAAAGCACCTTTAATGGGTTTTAAAGTTTCCCCCTGAAACCAGATCTGCAGAGTGAAGGGGAGCAATTACCAATGAACTTGAGGCCTAGACACTCTAGATAACACAGACTTGTGCTTCCCCAAATGACTGCTGCTGACAGCACACAGTACAAACACCAAGAAATCAGCCAGTTATCAGTCTCAGTTGTTTGACATTATGTTTTCATTGCTTAGATCTCTAAAATCCAGCCTTCCACTCAAGTGGAGGACACAGATAGACTGAGAGTGCAATGACTTGTGGTAGCACCTACAGCTCCTCTCCATGTCTTCTCTGCTCTTCTGAGGAACCACAATAAAGCAGAACTGTGCAAGGAGTCCCAAGTTTCAGCAACAACTCTGCCATTCAGCAAATGAGGAGCCTCTGACGAGCTGTTTCATAAAACCAAATTCCTCCTCTGGTCAATGAGAAGGTCGAACACAACAACTTCTGAATTCCCTTGGTGTGGTGGAAAAAACTTGGACCTGGCAGTTAGTCCCGAGCATGATCCTGCCTCTGCCACTCACTAGCTATATAACCCTAAACAATTAACCTAACCTTGCTGGACCTCCTTTTTCTGAGACATAAGATGGAGCTAATGATACCTGTACACCCTGCAGAACTATTGCGAGGATTCAAAGGAGATAAATGTATGCAGAGCATCTAGTACAGTGTGGGACAGAGTGGAAATGCAGAAACTCTTCCAGTAACAACAACAGCATGACTTTCTCTGGAGGTCACTGCAAGGGTAGCCCAAAAGGGGGAACAGTGGCACATGGCCCAGGGGAATCTCATCCCACCCACCTGCTAGAAGAAAAGACAGCTGCTATGGTATAAAACATTCTGGAGAACCTGGAGGAGCCACTGCTCCCTGAAGTGCCAATCAGTCTGACAGATATAGTTAACTTAGTGTTAGTCTGAGCTTTAAATGACTAAAAGAAGAAAAAAACAGAACCAAAGTGGTTTTCAAGAGAAAAAGCAAACAAGTTAAACTAACAGCAAAGGCTCACAAACAGAGCCCAAGACCTGTAATATTAGGACACGATTTCTAAAGATAAGCTATCTTGCCACCATCAGCTAACTGGTACCCAAAGAGGACTTGAAAAGTGGTCATGGTTCTAGATCAACTATGTCATGAAATGTAGCACATTGATGAAATTCTCTGGCCTTCTGTTTTTCTATCAATAGAAGGGGTTGAAGCTAGATAATTCTTAAGGTCCTTTGACCCCTTCCAATTAAAAACGTCTATCAACTCTAAAAAGTCTTACCTGCAGATTTGGGGCAACCTTCTGAGATAGTCAAGGTTGCCTCCAAGGGGCTGCAAAAGCAGGTGCTGGAATGACAACTGGATAAACACTCACTGAAGACCGAGTTAGAGGAATTGGAAAGGGATCCTGAAGCCCCATCACTCAGCTCATAAAACCCTACAAATAAAAACACCATTTGGAATTAAGATCATGTCAAGCAATAGTACACATTTGTGCTTTAAAGGAAAAGGGTTAATCAACTAAGAAAGGTAGGAAAGGGAGACTCTGGCAGTGGGGGACAATTTTAGTTCACTGGATTTAGCATTGTACCTGTATGGTTTTATTTCAAACAATTCTTAGGAAAAGGCAAAGAGGCCATATCTATCAATATATTTTAAAATTACTCTCACCCTCAAATTGACCTTCCTCCTTGACCCCACCTTTAAAGATGTGCAAGGAAAGAAACTTAGATCTCTCAAAGCCTCAACTTTATCATGAACATTTTAGGAAGAATAATTTGAAGAAAAAAAACAAATCTATTTAAGGAGCCAAATGGCTTAAAAGAGGGGGAAAAAAAAAACTTTTGAAGTTGTCTCAGGAAGTTGAAGTGTGACTAATTTTCTAGCCCAGTTCTGACTTTCTCAAGTTTCAAAGGAGGACTGCTCTTCCAGAAATTTGAATAGAAGCTTTTATTTTTAAACTCAGGGGACTCCAGTCAGATCAATCTCATTATTAAAAATTTTGTCATCTGGTTTTATTTCCCTCTCATACAACTGAATGGCAGACTGCTTTATTATTATTATTACTATTATTATTATTATTATTATTATTATTATTATTATTCTCTCTCCCCTAGAAACAAACTCCATTCCATTTGCAGGTCTGGGAATGATAAACCCAGGGGGCTGAAGTAGAACTTGAGTGCAGAATTCTGTCCTTGTGCTCACACACTCACCTGAGCTGGGCCGACTGTCTGTCTCCAGGTGCTCTTCAGATGTCTTTTCTACATCTAGTCTCAGGTCACTTATCTGTTTGTCAAGTTCTTGCAACTGATTCAACAAACCAGCATCTCTTCTCCTCAAACAATTCTGGTTAGGAAGAAACACAGAAAGGAAAAATGAACACATTTTTGGTCACAAAGAACCAGAAAGTCTGCTCTTAGTATTCAAATTACCATTTAAAGAGTTCACTAATTCTTCCAAAACCAAAATTTTACTGGGTGACCTGAAATTAAAACAAAACAACAACAAAAAAAAAACTTCAAGAATATGTCCTATGTTTAGTTTTACTTTCTTGCCTTTTGTGGTGCTGTAAAGTTTCTTCATAAAAACAAGATTTGCTTTTTGTTTTTGTTTGAACGAATATATACAAACTCGCTTTTTATAGGTAAGGATAAGAAAAGGAGATTTTTTTAAACCCTCTGCATACAGCCAGTTTTTTACAAAACCATACTTCAGAGTAGACTCTATAAATTTGAAGTCGGGGTGTAAGATATTTCCTACAATACAGTATACTCTTACTTAGGTGAGATTTTCTGGCCAAATGTCCCACAGAGTTTTGTTTTCTATTAGTTGCTTTGTGGGGTTGAATCAGTCTTAGGGCCTTTGAAAGCGAGAAACTAATACTAATAGCCAGTGCCAAGTATAATGTGAGCTGGCAAAATCCAAAACCCTCAAGGGAAGGTCCATCAAGATTTGAACTCAACTCGGGTTTCCAAAGGTGACAGATCTATAGTGCTAACTAACACCGCCACCTAGTGCTTCCTACTGCTGGGAAAGCAAAATAACTAAAAAGGCATCTGGATCAAATCATGAATGCCAAATCTACAAATGAAAATAGTACCACAAACACTGACTGGACTGAAATTCTCCTGACATGCAGCCTTGCTCCCCTCCAGGGGACAACAGGAATGTGCCATTCACAATCTTGAAACTTGTGAAGAGAAAAAGGTGCTATTGTACAAGACCATGCATAAAATGTCAATGACCAGGCATAACCGGCAAGAATTGACTTAAATCCACATTTAACATGAATCTGGTCTGCTACTAAAACACGGTAAAATGCCCAAAAAGGTATTGCACAAACCAGGATGCATCTTTAAAAAGTAGATGCATTTGAATATTATTCCTCCTGTCTGTCCTTTGATTTGAAAAGCTTGTAAACAAAAACCATATATGCCTGTTGGCTAGCTTCTTCAGGAAAAATAAACCAAAATAAAAGCACTTTGATGCTAAGAGAAAGAGGGAGAGAGGAGAGAGAAAAATCATCTAAAAAGAAATAATTCGAGAAACCCCTTGACAAATAACCATGCAGCATCACCTATGTTCACTACTGTAGAAGGGACATTATCTAACATGTTTCTAGTTTCAGACAGTATCACATGGTCTGAAAAAGATTTGTGTCCTGTTTTCAAAACTACATTTTTGAGGTTACCATAACAAAGCTGCCGCCATTATTCTGAGGCGGGGTCAAAAGCTGTTCATCAATACATTAAGCTCCAAAGTTCTTTTTCTTCCCCATTAATGCAGATGGCATAGAATGACTGAGACACTGACCGAAATCCAGTTAAGATTAATGCTGCCTAAGAGCAGGTTCTCTCTTCTCCCACCTCCACACCGGTCACATAAAATTCGAGAGGACGGGACACTTTCTCCAGACAAATTTCTATCATTTGCATGTTTTAGCTGCCCGATACAAAGGGCTTCCATTTGAAATTAAGCAGCAGCCCAGGCAAAAGCTGGCATGCCGAGAGCCCCGGGAGAGCAGGGCTCTCTACTTGCGCTTCCGCGTAATCGTAAAATTCAGCATTGGACAGTTAACCTCGCCACAAGCCCCGTCCTCGGCTTTTGTCCCCTCTCGGCGGGAGGACATGAAGAAGACCTCCAAATGAAATGGTATTTTAAAGGAGGGTTTGCAAACATTCAGGGACTGGGCGTTGCATTCGTCTAAGGAGATCCATGGTTGCAACCAGGCGACTCCAAGTCTCCCGAAGGCAGCGCGAGGAGGGGGAGCTGCCACCCCCCTCCCCGCAATCCGAGCGGGGTCTCCAGCCCCTCACCTGACACAAAGCGGGCACACGCCAGAAACGCGTGGGCGCCGGAGGCCCACGCAGGAATGGGGGTCCCGGAACCGGGAGAATCCCCTCAACCGGAGGCACCCTCGCGCCTACCCCCAGACCACCTGCCCGAATCCCAGCCCCTGTGCAGAGACAGCCGTGCCCCTACTTCCAGGCACGACCTACCAATTGCTTCCTCAGCAGCAAGATATTCTCCTCCAAGAACTTCTCCTCCAGGCGGCTACGTTGCGCCGCGTCCGCCGGCAGCTCCCCAGCGCGGGGCGCAGCGACTCCCCAGCTCCCGGCGCCACGCAGGGCGCCGCGAACCAGCAGCTCTTGGCGCTGGCGCAGGTACTCCAGTTCCGCCAGCCCCGCCAGCGTGGCCTCCTGCCGCTCCCTGGTGCGCTGCCGCTCCGTGTCCGCCTCGCCCTTCTCCCGCCAGCGCCCCTCGGGCTCCACCGCGCGCTGCTCGCCCCGGGCGGGCGCCTGCGGCTCCAGCTCCCTCGCGTTCCCGGCCGCACTCGGCTTCATGGCCCCCACCCTCGCAGTGAACACCGGTCACCGCAGCCGGGCCGCTCGGGCGGAGGAGCGGGCGCTAGGGCTGCGGCCGAGGACCCATGCCGCCCTCAGAACGGGCACGGCGACCGGGCGCCAGCCAGAAGCGCTCAGCACGCGCAGGCGGCCGCGGGCTGCAGCCGTCCGGGCCCCGTAGGCGCCGTCCGCTGTCGCCCCACGTCCCTCGCCGCGGCCCCGCAGCTGATAACGCCCTGCCCGGCGCTACGTCACGCGCGGCGGCCCGGCAAACCCCCGCCTGGCGCCCGCCTCCCCGCGCCGGCCCCTCGGCTCCGAGGCCCGCTCCCCCAGGCTTCCTCCTCTTCTGTCAGGGGCGCCGCTGGCGCTCAGCGCCGGCCTCCTCCTTTCTGGGCGCTCCCCGCTCCTCCCTCTCTCCTCCCCCGCTCTGCCCGCGGGCCTCCTCGCCTCCTTTTCGGGTTTACTGCACCCGATTTTTGCCTCGTTCCTTATTGGTTCTTTTGCCTCGCACAAAGCAAGGGGCGAGCGCCTCGAGTCCCAGCATCCTGTTACAGTCGGCCTCGCAGGCAGGGTCGCTAAGGGACGCAGCAGTTGGGCTCCCCCGAGAACTTTCTGAAACTCGACCGAGCTGCAGCACACAATCTTAACCCTTTCCCCCCGCGTCCACTGTTCACCCCCCCCCACACACACCGATTTAGATTTCTTTCACCTTGCCGAGCAAGGTACTGAGAGTGTATACAAAGACCATTTCTGTGAGTTTGGTTTGACTCCGCTCTGTGAAGGCAAGCAATGCCAAAGCACAGTGCAATGTTTTAAACTGTCTAAACTCTTAGTTTTGTGGCTGTTGTTTTATCTTATTTTATTTTTTACGGAAGGCATATAAAATTAGGCGGGAGGATGTCGTTGTAAAGCAAGCGGTGCCATCAATTCTTTTACATCCCTGGGGTTTAACGCTGGCTCGCGCGCTTGCGCACTTGGGTATTAGAGGCTATTTTATTGCTGTTCTTTGCTATCTTGGGCAAACGCAAGAGCTCTGACTCTGAAACCAGACTGTCTGAATGTGAATCCTGTTCCAGACTTGATTAGCTGTGCAAACAAGTTACTTCGCTTCTCTATGCCTCTTCCCCCAACGGTAAAATGGCGCTATTAGCTGACTATGCCAGTTAGAAGAATTATAGTAATATACAGTAAATAATATGGCGGGGCGAGGGTGTGCGTTTACAACATGGCAGGAACATGGATAATCAGGAGTATAGGAGTTGTGGCTTTTTGTTTTCTTCTCGAGGGACCTATAAACTTTCCCTCAAAGTAGCATTTGTGGGATTGGGTCACCTCTGCTTGGGACACTGGTCGCAGGGACTTTGGATGGAATAGAGGTTTGGAAGTGCTACTACTGGTTTGTCTATAGGAAAACACCATATCTGTTTTTAAAATCCATACATCAAAGAGCCTCAGAAATTAAATCCAAGAAGTCACAATCTCCTGAAGTTCAGGCAAAGTGTTGTGTGAAGGAATGTATCCTGTATCATTATTTCAGCCTCTTACACCTTTGCCCGGCTGCCCTTTCTCCCCTGTGTGGTCTAGGCTTCCCTCCAAGTTCAGTTCACTTCCCTCCTCTGAACTCCAGATAACTATGAATATCTGATTCTTCCCAAATGCTGTTTGTTTGGTTATTTATCTGGATGTGAACACACATATGTATGTATGCAGGGGTTTATGTATATTTCTTCTCTCCAATTACATTATAAAAGTTCCCCGAAGGCAGAGACTGTTTTAATACCCTCTTAGTATTCCTGCACTCAAAACAGTGTCTCACAAGCTTTCAACTGATGTTCTCTAGAGACTCAAGAACATGGAGGTTGGTTGTAAATTGTTTTTACATTAACATACTAACTAAATTAATAGTACCCATTTAATCTCTGCAACCAGTAGAATCAACTCAGCATTTACTAAAATAAAAACAATAAAAACCAAAGGTCCATTGCCATATTCCATTGACCTCCCCATTGCTGTCCCTCACAGACATAAAATAAACTGTAAGTACAATCAGGATTCATGATCAACAAGATTGTATATGAGATTTAAAAACAGAATTATGGGGGCTCCTGGGTGGCTCAGTTGGTTAAGCGACTGCCTTCAGCTCAGGTCATGATCCCGGAGACCCGGATCCGGTCTCATATCCGGCTCCCTGCTTGGCAGGAAGCCTGCTTCTCCCTCTCTCACTCCCCCTGCTTGTGTTCCCCTCTGGCTGTGTTTCTCTCTGTCAAATAAATAAAATCTTTAAAATAAAACAAACAAACAAAAAAAACAGAATTATGTTGAAGTATTCACCAGCATACAAAATCAGTTCTATTTGGGTCACCTCTTCTTTATGCCTACTGTGTGCCAAACGATTCACTTAGTAACTAACACAGGTACTAGTTTTCTCCCATAACTTTAGGAAAGCACTGAAGGCACTGAAGACTAATGACAGATCCCACATCTAAAGTCCACTCACCCATGTCCTCTATCATTGTCTCATTCTAGTAATTTCTAAGTAAGCTTCTTGCTTTCTAGCTCCGAATTAGATTCCTTCTGCCTGGGTGGAGTCTATTATTGTGGCCTGGGTTATGTCACACATCGACAACTATATTTATAGAGTTGAGAGAGGGAGGAAAGCTGAAACATGTTTTACACACTACTAATAAATCTTGTTAAAGTGGACAGACAAATCACTCTGCTCCCAGCCCCGCCTCCCCCGCCGCCCCATCCCACTCTCCTCCCCACCAAATGCTACTTGGAACTGCTCATTAGTCCAAAGCAAACCATTTGCCATAACAGCTTGTACGTCTCCATGAGAAAGTGTTCCCAGCAGGTTGAAATATTAAAATTGTGTTCAAATGGTTCCACCAGTAAAATGGTCACAAATAGGAAAAAAAGGTTATGCTTTCCAAAGTATCCATTACACATTAATAAATAATGCTGTTCATTCACATGCCAATTAAAACAAACTCGGGCTGTCAAGTGAAATTAGAAGCAAGGAGCTCTATGCTGTAATTGTGGGGTTTTTTGTATGTTTTTTCAGGAAAACTCCCAATGTCGTCAGATTAAGTGTAACTAGTGGGTTGCCCCTCTTCTCTCCTTAACTCAACAGCCTGGTTTTCTCCTCTCAAGTCTAGTCCTGGCTTTCCTTTCCCCTTTGATTCTTTGTTTTGGTTTCAGGTATTCCGGAGATAGTTGAAGGTAATCACCCACTGCTGCTCTGCTCCCCGCTCCGCTCCCTTCTGTTGCCAATAGGATCTCACTTCCCCCCACTGTTTTGATTTTTCTTTCTCTACTTTTTAAAGCAGGTGCTGGTGCTTCTTTCTCCACTGATGCTACTTTGTTATCTCCTTTCCAGTATTGTTCAGCCCTTAGCTGAATTCTTCGGCTTCCATCCCCTCCCTAAAGCCTCAGGTTTGCAGAAAAGCTGTTAATCCACACGCAGAAAGTGTGGCACTAAAGATGGAGTGGATCTCCTCCCTGGAGGATCTAGAGAGTAAGATAAAGTGGCTAATGCGGAAAAAAAAAAAGTGTTGACAGGGCACCTGGGTGGCTCAGTGGGTTTAGGCCTCTGCCTTTGGCTCAGATCATGATCTCAGGGTCCTGGGATCTAGACCCGAATGGGGCTCTCTGCTCAGCAAAGAGCATGCTTCCTCCTCTCTCTCTGTCTGCCTCTCTGCCTACTTGTGATCTCCCTCTCGGTCAAATAAATAAATAAAATCTTAAAAAAAAAAAAAAAGTGTTGACTGAGTATATTATCGTGGTTGGGTAGTTTATGCTTCAGGGCATTTCCTGGGCAGAGCCAGGAAGGGTCCCTCAGATCACACAGTCTGACCCCTGGCCGTTAGCCAGAACAGCCCCCCCCTCCAAAGTCTGAGTAGCATTCTACAAATGCCTTATCCAGCAGTGAACATTCTACTGCAGCCAGGCAAAGTAAGGAGCATCAGTTGAGAGTTTTGGTATAGAGAAAAGCAACAAAATGATACCTTGCAGCTTTTACAGCCAAACACACACAAATGATGTAATTGGGAAAAGCTGTCTCCAAATAGGAAGGAAAAAAATAAAGGGCAATCCTTTGAGTTGGGGTGATGACCACTATTTGAGGGTCCGGGATCAAAGCTCCAGCCAAACATCAAAGCCCATTTGAGTCTAATGCCAAAAGAGCCACAGTGAATTAAACTTCATATATAAACTAATTATAGCTTGACCCCACAATCAGGCTTCAGTGAGCACATAGGGAAAAGAAAGCAGACATTGAAACAAAAGATCAAGAAAAAGGAAAGTTGGTAGCAAAACTGGGCAACATCATGGCCCTGACCACTTTAAAAATCTTTTGAGGACAGAGGGGAATGAGGGAATGGTGGTGGAAACAGCAAGCTTTTGACAATGCTGGTCTTGTTTGCAAGGCTATGAAACAGCTCTTTCCACCCTCACTGACTCGTGCACAACCACACACTTCCTTCTTCCTGGAAGAAAAGGTTATCTGTTAACTGTTTTAAGATTGTTATAAAGGTTTCCAGACACCAGGTTTCTGTTGAAGAAGCCCTAGATGATTCCATGAAGTTTGGGGGTGAGTTCTTCAGGAAGCTCAGCTTCTTTATACAGTGCATTCTGATACTCACACTGGGTGTGACTTGTAGTCCCCATGGCCTTCATCGCTGATGTCTCCACTAACCTCAGACTTCAATCCCTTAGGTCTGCTATTTACAGGTGGAAGGTGCCTCATACCAGCTGTGCAAATACCCTAGAACATGCTCTGGTACTAATACCACAAAACTACTTCCTTCCCAGGAAAAATTCAAAACTGTTTCAGAAACAAGTGTTCCCTTTAAACAATTATATTTGGTAGATTTTGCCCTTACTCTGCTTGGTTGGGACTGGTCCTTAAATATTTGAAATTTTCCATCTCATACACTAGCAAACTATTACACATCTAATTTGATAATCCACAGAACATTTTCTATCGTATTTACTTGTAGATAAGTATTAATGACTTCTTAAAATAACAAGTTAATTATAACCTGAGTCTCTTGAATGACAGAAGAAAATTTTAAAGCGGGCATTCCCATAAGATAAAAACAAATACATACCAACACCATTGCATTGCACCTTTTTAAGTGATCATTCATTCAACAGATGTATGTTGTGTTTCCAATACAGGACAGGTACTGGGGATACAGTGATGAACAAATCAGACTTAATCCCTACTTTCATGGAGCTTATGGTCTAGGAGGGAAACTGGTACTAATTAAATAATACATATAAATATCTATGATATATATTCCAATATTTTGATATATATTCCAACATTTTTCCATATATTTTTCTAAAATATAGAACAATAGAGGAAATATATTTTCATATGTATTTCTAAATATACATATATTTCTAAATTCATAAATAATTCCAAATTGTGAAACAACTATCACAATTTGTAAAATGATATTTTTGAAGTAGATACATGCTGAGGTGTATCTACTTTAGATAGATCATACCTAAAATGTCATACTCGGGTCACAAAAATTTACAACATTTATAAAAAATGATTTTGAGGGGGGCAAGGGATCTTATATTTTATTTTTTATTACCTTTTAAAAAAATTTACTCCCCTAAAAGCTACATTAAAGATGTCTCTAGGGAGATACTTACTGTATAGCAAAACAATTCAGTATTTTCATCTAAATATCATTCATTGGAAGGTAGTAACTAGTATATAAAATTAAACTTCAAGATCATGGATTACTTTACAAATCTATCATCTTCTCCTCAGAACACTCTCAGAAAGGAAAAAAGAGAAAGCCTCACTCCAGTGCCTGGTGCTAGCAGCGATTTGCAGGATGGTTTCCTGATCACTTCTGCACCAGCAGAGAGAGGTCACCGAGGTGATGTTCTGCAGTAGAGCTCTAGAGCACTAACATGATAGCAGAGGCTTTTGCTTTAGGACTCAGACAGTTGGTCCAGTTCCTTCAGTTCCTTTGCTCTCTGAACCGACCTAGCCTCCCTGAGGCCAGGCAGAAACTGAACCAGAATTCAAAACAAGCTCCCACACTGAGTTCTGGGCCTGTGTTTCCCTCCAAGACCCACAAAGCCGCTTTAATTAAGATCCTTCAGGGGCTTAAGGATCCCTGTGGAAAAGCCCAGAATGCCATTATCACCCCATGAGCCAGTGAGCGGGAGGCTTAGGTGGCCCCACGGGGAGCCTGGTTCCTCTAATCCCATTGCACCTTTGCAGCAGCTAGTGTGAAGACTAGCACATCCACTTCAAACAGAAATTGGGCCCTGGGTGTGTTTGGGCTAAGGGGAAGGCTAGGGGTGGAGAAGAGCCTCGGATTCAAAGAGAAGTCAGCTGGGATGACAGGCAGTGGCTGGATGTGGCTCCGCCCCCGGAGACTGAAGCGGCTGATAGGAGGGCTAGAGACTCCATTTCCAGCTCTCTCTGCACCTCAGGGGTCTCACCCTCCAGAGCCAGAGTTCTTTGAAGTCGGGGAGGATGGTTTTGACAACAGATGGAACAATTCTCTTCTGTTCAGTTTGGTTCTAGCAGACTGAATTCAGAGTCAAGGGAGTTTTGCCTAATGACAAAGAAACTGACATTTTGTTACGCTTAACTCTTCTGCTGCTCTCTGCCTCCCCGCGCTTATGGAGGAATTTGGTTGACTCTCTCTCTTCAATAGAAGCTGTTTCGACAGGAGAAAGAACCTGCTTCTAACACAGCACTTCCTGATGTGGTGAGAGGATGTACAGCTGGGGTCGGCGGTGGGAGTGCTGGATTTGTACTCCCGCTGCCCACGCTCCATTCCTGGGCAGTGTTCGCTGGAATTGCCGACTTTGACCTCACTCAGCCTCGTTCTTCTCATCTGTAAAAGAGGGCTATTATTTACCCTTAGAGAAAGTTGTGAGATGTCTAGAAATAAATGTTGGTTACCGCAAATATCTCAATGCTGAGCACCCCCAAACTCCCACACAGAATGTAATTTGAAAGACATCCCAATCAGATACAAGTTATCATTAACCATTGCTTTGACAGTTTTCGTTTTTTGAAGTTTCTCCTACCACGTATGTGTCCTGCTGTTTGCGAACACTCTCTTTGGTTTCAAACTAAAAGTAGGTCTCAGAGACTTTGAAGAGTGGTGCTGTGCTTTCTTTCATCCCCTGGCAGTACAGGCTGTCAGGATAAAACACAAGGATCTGCCCTTAGAAACCATATGGACCAGCAGCAAAGTGGCGTATTGGAAAGAGAATGAAGCTGTGGTCAAAGTTGAACACCTTAAAAAGAAGTCCTGTGATATCTCTGAGCCTCATTTGTAAAATGGGCTCGCAGTTAATTCCCAGAGAGTGAATATGAAGGGTCAGGCACATAGTAAATACTAGAGAAATGCTAATGTCCTTCTTTCTTCACCTTCATCTTTTATCATCTTTTATCTCAGGCACTATCTCGGTTCATGAAGTTTATTCAGCTCCTTCCTTTTATTTGCATAGCCTCTAATTATGGAAAATTTCAAAACACAGACGTGGAGAGAACAGTATAATGAATTTCCATGAAACCACCCCCAGGTTAACAATTACGAACAGATTCTAAACAACCCCCCCATTTTGAAAGGAGTATTTTGATAATTTGGAGCTAGCAGATATAAAACGGCGTTGCAGAGCTGTATCCCCATCATTCATTTAGTGCCAAGTATAAAATAAGCCCTCAAAAAATGTTAGATGTTATTAAAGTCATCATCATCATTTTTTCCCCTAAACTTATCTAAAAACTTATTATGGACCTTATATAATATACCTTTCATCTAAAGGGCACAGAGCATTTCCCACAAACTTTGTGTTTTTTTTCTAAAGAGTATTCTTATTTTTTTTTAAGGGTCTGTTTATTTTTTTAACAGAGAGAAAGGCAGTGAGAAGGAACACAATCAGGGGGACTGGGAGAGGGAGAAGCAGGCTTCCCCCCTGAATAGGGAGCCTTACACGGGGCTTATCCCGGGACCCTGGGATCATGACCTGAGCTGAAGGCAGACACTTAACGTCTGAGCCACCCAGGAGCCTCCATTTCCCAATCTTTACAGTACATCATGATGTGGGGAGATGCAGTCATGTTGAAGAAAAAGCAATGAAGTGATTCTCCCAGCCTCTCGGGATAAGATCCCAGCTACCGGTCTTGTGGTGCTGATTGCTCCTAGACACCAGTGACTTTCTCCCTCATGTCCTGTCTCACCCACTAAGCTTGACAGTGAGCTCCTTGAGCACTGAATTCATGCCTGATGTGATTTTACCTCACCAGAAAAAAAAACGGCAGGACTGGGTGAGTGCTTACTGTTTGCTCAAAGCCAAAGAATCTGAAAAAAAGTACTCTTAAGAAAAGTAGGTAAACCAAATTAACTTGAAAATGAGTTAAAGCGTCCACAACATCTAGATTACCTTCTCTTTGTTGGAGTTGGAGAGATGTTTTTCGTGAACAACTAAATCTATTGTCACGTAGATTAAAACTCATGAACCCTCTGGGCAATTCATTATACAGAGAAACAGCAAAGCCAAGAATGTGACTTCAAAAACTCAGAAGTACATTCTTGGCTTAATTAGCATTGCCTCTCTTGTTCAATTAGATTTTAAACTCCTCAAGGGCAAGGCCAAATCCTACTTCATCTCTAACTCCCTCAGAACAAAGTCTGTTACAAAGCAGGTACTCATCAAATGCTTGTTTAATTCAATTGCCTTTCAAGGTAGATGGAGACTGAATCCCCTGACTATGACACACCAAGAGGACTGACTTTGGAAAATTCTATAAATAGATACTTAGAAACAAACCAAAATTGGGTGCTTTTCCTGTCTGCTCCACTTTCAGAATTGTCTTCTGTAAGTTTGTGCCTTTTAGGAAAAAATGAGGAAACAGGAAAAAGAGAAACAGTTCCCTTTCTGAAAAGATAAGAATAAAGTCTGATAAAGATAAAAGGCATTTGAGGTCAGTAGAGTTAAAACAAACTCAGACTGCCCAGCCTGTTTGAAGTTGACAAGAAACAGAGAATGACCCACCGGTCCATTCTGGAGCACAAAGCAGCTTAATCAGCATTTCATCAATGAGGTAGCCCAGCCTGACACATGGGCAGTGTGTGAAGAGCTGGGTGCTTTGATCTAGAGGGCACTCACTTCTACCTGAGCACACCTCTGTGTTGGTGGGTGACATGTGAGGATGAGGAATGGAAGGGGCTACCACTGCTTGGGGATTCAGACTTTCTTTTTTTTTCTTTTTTTTTTTTTAAGATTTTATTTATTTGACAGAGAGATCACAAGCAGGCAGAAAGGCAGGCAGAGAGAGAGGAGAAAGCAGGCTCCCTGCTGAGCAGAGAGCCTGACTGGGGCCTCAATTCCAAGACACCTGAGCCGAAAGCAGAGGCTTTAACCCACTGAGCCTCCTGGATTCAGACTTTCTCATTGCTTTCCAGTAATGGAATTCCTATGAAGATTCTTAAAAAAAAAGCTTTCATTTTGCTTTGTCATTTATTCAGTTTTACTCCTTTGGGAACATGCAGAGCACCTCACAGGGTCCAAAGCACCAACTAAGAGTTTACTAACTGTTGCTGAACTAAACAGGCACAAGGAGGTAGAAATCACTAACAAAATATTAAACGCAAGCCACGTCCACGGAGGAGATGCTTTGGTGAGGGCTCTTAGAACGGAGAGTGGTTTCTTTCTAAAGATGGGTGCATGTGAGCCCACTTCTCTGAGCACAGAAAGATTTACACCAAACATTGTTCAACCTAGAGCTAATAGAACACTCTATATTAACTAGAATTAAAAACTTAAAAAAACAAAAACAAGAATAGTAAGCTTGAAACCCCAAGCCCTTTTGTTCTACTGAACGAGTACTTGACAGACCCAAATATACCCTGACTCCTTCTGGGCCCTTCCCAAGACTTTTCCAGGAAGCCAGAATCTTACCTTGCTGGGTGCCAGTCTCTGTGGCAGCAGGTGCCAGTCTCTGTGGCTGCTGCCGCCTGCTCAGCCCAAAAGGAGGGAAACCTGGTTTGGCCGCACAACAGGGGTCCCTTTATACATCATGCTGCACCTGCACCGTGCACCTGGGGGATTCAGGGGCTTAAAAAGAAAAAAAAAAAAAAGGCCAGAGTTTACAGGCACACTTTTTCCTTTCCCTTTTAGCCCATTTCACATCAAAGAAAGAAGTTTCTCTGTTTTCAATAGAGCTGAGCCCGTTTTCCAACCGTAACACAAACCATAACCCATACCACTTTTGTTCTCTGCCCCAGCGTGTCTTCTGACGTTGTCCAAATCATGTTTCCCCACCTTTTTTCCTCCTTCCTTTTAGAATATCTCTCCTCCTCTGAGAATCCTAAGTAAGCAGCTTAGCCATGGAAGGCAGTGGAAACTAAGCTGTCTTTCCGGCACACCAGATCTTATTGAAGAAACACAGAAAACTGATATCACGTGCCCCAACTGCAGACTTTGATCATTAATAACTCAAGAGGGGAAGAACACAGATAGATAAGGTCTATATTCCCTATGCTCAAATCCTTGGTCTTTGCAAAAATTGTGTCATCCCATAAAATTTGTCTTCCAAGAAAGAATAAAATTAGCTTTTTACCTTTCTCCCATGGTATCATGAAGAAGAAAAACCCCAAGCTAGGTGATTATGTTTCAGTCCTCTGGGTACCCCTTCTCTCTGAGCATGCTGTCTGGGAGACTATCAGAAGAAGGTGAATGATGAGACTACCTTCCCTATTGACCTAGCTGTTTATAAACAAAGCTCTTCCTTTTAGGAAAGGCAACAACATTTAAATTGCTGGAAATTACCAGCTTCAACTCATCTGAATTTCATTGCCGTGCTACTCCTCCCGGAAATAGGAACCATGAGAAGTTTCCCTTTTTTTTCCAGATTGCCTCCAGATGTGACATACAGAAGAATCTTTATTAAAATATCATACAGGAGCCAATGCCTTATAATTTTTTCTTCTGTCACCTGAATCAAAACATGAATAACAAACCACTGGTCATAAAGAAAAGCTCTAGGTGTTGTCTGGGATCAGCTCTAAAATTACAACAGCCCTCACCCTGCCTACCTCACTCCCCAGCCACCCTCCCCTGCCTCACCTTGTCCTTTTTCCATAGCATTTAACACCTTATTACACTATATAATTTACTTATTTATTATGTTCATTGTTTCTTGCCTGTCTCTCTTACTAGAGTGCATGCCCCACAAAAGCAGGGATCTTTGTTTTGTTGACTGATGTACCCCAAGGACCTAAAACTATACCTGGTGCACGGTGCTTGCTCAAAAAAATATTGCTGAGTAAATGAGTAAGTTTGTCATCCTTTATTATGTCAAAATCTCTAGTCCTGACCCCCAAATTGACACTAATGCCACATGTTCTATTTCATATAAACCACTCAGTTGTCACAAGGATTATCCCAATCTTATTTCCAGATGCTCCTCACTTTCTCTCATTTTCCCTTACCCTGTCTCTCTTCCCAGAGTATCAATATTGGTCAATGACAACACAATCTACTAGTCCTAAAACTAAAATTCTTGTTCTTTCTATTTACTCTCCCCTCTCCCCTCTCCTTCATCCCTCAGATTACTAAATTATCAAATTCCTGAAAATGCTTCCTTTCAAATATCTCTCCAGTTTGTCTCTTCCTCTCTATTCTCATTGCCCTGGGCTACACAATTATCACCTCAAATAGACTCTTAATTGGCCTCCTAGCCTCCAGTCTCTCCCCCCTACAGGTTCTTTTGCATATCATAAACATCGTTTTGATCATGTCAATCCCCTTCCTAAGCAGGCTGTGATCTGGCCCACCCAGCAAACCTGACCTCCCTGAGTGGTCAAATGGTCCGGAGTTAAATCTTGAAAAAAACAGAAAGTGTTGCAAGGCAAATGAGTTATGATAAGTAGGGGTGGGGGAAAGGAGCAGGGGGAAGATCATAACTGCCAGGCTAAGAAATTTGAACTCCATCCTGGAAGCCGAGAAGAGCAAACTGTAGAAGACACGTACATCAGGAAAATGACAAGATGAAAATGGTGTTTGAGGAAACGCAATCCAGCGAGTTGGTGGAGGTGCCATTGCAGAGGAGACCGGCTGGGGACAGAATCATGGACCGATTGCAAGATATTTCTAACTGTTAATTAAAAAAACATTTCTAACTTTAATTCAACAATAATCTGCCATGTGCCCACTGTATCTCTGGGGATACTGTGGGAAGTTGTCATTTATTGGGGTTCTGGGCACGGTTAAGGAGAAAGCACCAAAGACCGGTAATGACAACCAAGAATGAGCCACACCCACAGCCTCTGTCCTCAGACCCACCTGGCTACTTCTAGCCCCAGACAACCTCTCAGATTTAAAATAAGCAATTAGGGGCACTTGGGTGGCTCAGTCAGTTAAGCATCTGCCTTCAGCTCAGATCCTGGCATTGAGCCCCACATCAGGGCTCCCTGCTCAGTGGGGAGTCTGCTTGTCCCTCTGCCTTCTGCTCTCCCTGCCTGTGTTCTCTCTCTATCAAATAGAAAAATAATTTTTTTTCAAAAAATAATAAATAAAATAAAATAAGTACAGTTAGCTGGACTGGGCATCACTACACCAACTCTAATGCTTTCAGCTGTTGCTCCTAAAAACCTGGTCACATGTTAATTAGGAAAAAGAAAGGAAATGTTTTCTGTAAGTCTACAAGCTTTTCTAAATGGCCAAATAGTAGGGTGTGTGGACCTTACAGTATTGTCACATGTACTCACTCAGATTTGTAGTTGCAGCACAAAAATAGCCACAGAAAACACATAAACAAGTGAGCATGCCTGTGTTCCAATAAAACTTTATTTATGAGAACAGGGAGCGGGTAGATTTGACCCATAGCCCATAGGCCAGAATTCACAGACCTCTGCTCTAAGATATTAAGATACTGCATATCCCAACACTCAGTTTTAAATAGAGGAGTGGCACAGGAATATAAAGACAATGAATTTAAGGAGCTCACCTCTCTCTTGGAATAGAATTCCAACTTTACAATAAATCTTGGGGCATTAAGAAAATAAACTCTAGAGGAATATAAAGACAATGAATTTAAGGAGCTCACCTCTCTCTTGGAATAGAATTCCAACTTTACAATAAATCTTGGGGCATTAAGAAAATAAACTCTAGTTTCCAAATGCATAAAATGAGAAGCAGCATGGCATGGTGGCCCATAAAGTCAGACTGCCTGGGTTCAAATTCTAGCCTTGCCACATTCTGCTTTTGTGATTTGGGGCAAATTCCCTAATCTCTGTGAGCTTCGGTCTCAGCTATTTTCATGGGGATAAACAAATATACTCTTCTTCGGGGCGCCTGGGTGGCTCAGTTGGTTGAGCGACTGCCTTCGGCTCGGGTCATGATCCCGGAGACCCGGGATCGAGTCCCACATCGGGCTCCATGCTCGGCGGGAAGCCTGCTTCTCCCTCTCTCACTCCCTCTGCTTGTGTTCCCTCTCTGGCTGTGTTTCTCTCTGTCAAATAAATAAAATATTTAAAAATATATATATATATACTCTTCTTCATTGAAAGGATTAAATAAGATCATGCATATTACATACCTGGGACAAAGCAAGCACTTGATAATGGTTAGCTGCTATTATTATTATTATTATTATTATTATTATATTACTGGGAAATTTCCCAAAGCACAGCTATTGATACAATACGTGAAAGTATTCATTTTCTTATTTCTAGAGATTAAAAACCGAGAGGGGCTGTTTTGTTTTTACACTCCCATACTCCCTAAACATTTTTCACACCACTGCAGGAAGCTAAGTCACCTTGTAAACCAGTCACTGCTTTTTCAGATGATTGCCTTTAAGTGGCTTTCAAATTCTGAAGATTATCATGCATAATGTATTATGCTTATGTCAAGATTAAGTTTTTCCCATTGATTCTTCTCCTGTCTCCATCAAAGCTTCTGTCAGACAGGGCTTTGTCTCAAGAGGAGGCTGTTCTTGCTTTCTCCAAATTGTGAGCACAAAGAGTTTCAGTTTCTTTCAGATGTAGTGCCTTTAAACCAACTAATGTGATCGTTGACTTCAATTCCAACCAAGTGAAATTTCTCCAGTATACACTAGACTTCTCTTCCCAAGCTAGACGCAAGAGTGTCCCCATCTAACCAGCACCTTCAGGGGGAGACAGGTTGGGGGGGTGGGGCATGGTGGTTTCTCCCAGAGCCTCCCATCCTCCCAGCAGCTGGTGTCAACACTGAGGACACAAAGTAGATTCCTGAGCTTTAGGGGATTTTCTGTTCCAGGGCACTGTGACCACAGTTTTGCTCTAATGTGCAAGTAACCTTCCAAAGCACAAAAGCAATGTATATTATCTTTCACGTTGCATAGCACACATCAACAATAATATTGCTCCAATATATGCTAAAGCAAAGATAGTCTTATTTGAATGAGAATCTGTAGGACCATCTTTGTTGTCTGTTGGTCTTTATTCAAATGCACCTCAGAACTCCTTGTAGCTACTCACAGAAAGATCTCTTGAGCCAGGGGCATGGACTGCTTCCTTCTGGTCCTTTCACCGCTAAGAAGTAAGCACTGTGGCCTTCTCCATGCCCTCTCCTAGGCTGGTGAGCTGCATTTCAGGTGGTCTCAGACAATCCAAGCACTGTACTTACCAGGCACCTTGTTAGAAGTAATCAGCCATGGGGGCAAAGGCAGTAAACAGTAATTAATATGCAAATTTGCGAGTAACTTGTCCCTTGGTGCTGAGACTTCTTTGTTTGTTTGCACAGTCGTGGACAAACTGGGGTTTGTCTTCGCTATAATTAGCAGGATAAATATAAAATTATGACATTAATTGTTAACTGGCTTTTTAAAAATGGTAGTATATCCCTGCTGTGCCGGAGATGCTGCAGCTCAGTAGGGGGTTCCTTCAAAAATGAATTTTAGAATGCTGAAATATCCATTTTAATTAAAAGGCAAACACTGAAATGAGTTTGTCACTTCAAATATCATAGTTACCGGGCAACAAATCATCGATGCATGTATTAACAATTAGCATCTGTACATCAGCTGACCTTACCCCAATGCAAAAAAATAGGATATCACTCCTTATAATAACAAAGAGTAGTATTTATTAAGGCACTGCACTAAGCACCTTTCTTGTGTTATTTCACTGAATCCTTGCCATGGCCAGATGGGGCTTAACACCCACGTACTGATGTGGAAACCACAGCTTTAAGTAGTTCTTTGGAAGATGAGTTTTTCTGGGTCTGCTCTTTGATTGTGGTGCCGGCGAGATTCTGTCTGCAGCTCTCGCTTCTTCTGTTTTCTGGTTCTCCCTTCCCTGAGAGGTGTGCCATTTCATTGATTCCAGCCCAGGGCTTTACCCTTCTCATGGGCTCTGACCTGTCTCTGAAACCCAGTCCCAAACAGATTCACACTGTGCCACCAGCTAGGCCCAGTTTCCATTGCCAGGTACTGAAGGCTCGCCACGGTCTGGCCTGGCCTTTTTCCAACTTTTACTTCCCAGTTTTGTCTTTCATGATCAAGTCATGATTCAGTTTCATTGTTCAGTTCTCATTATTTAGTGCTGATTGGTAAAGGCACTATATTTATCCCTAGGGTGAGGTGGGATAGGAAAGGAGGAACCATGAAATTTGAGAAAGCACCTGTTCTCAAGGTTTGGGGGAGAATTCAAAGGAAACAATGATCAAATTCTCAACTAGAGACTTTTGATTGCCCTGATGGTAGACGAGTAGGAAGAGGACACCTGTCCTTCTCCCTTTCTGGAGCTTGGCCCAGTCCCTTAAGTATGGCTTTATGCCACACACCTTCCATAATGGTTTCTTCCAACTTGACCCATAAATCCCGAGAGCTGCTCTTTCCTTCCAAATTTCAGCTCTAGGTCGCCCCACCACCACCACCTCAGCCTTCCCTCCTTCTCTTCTGCTCCCTCCCTCTACACCCTTTCTTTGACAATTATAACATGATATCACACCCCGGTGTAATGACGTGTTTGCCTGGCCATCTCCCCGCTCAACTGTGGGCACCTGGAGTTTAGCACAAGGATTTTTTTCCCTTCTGTGTCTTGCAAGCCTAGATCAGTGGGGCACCTAACTGGTACTCCTTGCTCTCTGCTAGCAGCCAGTGTCAGACCTGCTAACAAAGTTAGGATGAACCTTTGGGGAGGAAATTAACAATTCAAAGGGGGAACAGCAGCCCTTGGGCTGGCTTAGGCGGGAGATCTGCACACTTCTGGCTGATGGCTGAGCTCTGGGAATAGACTTGACTTCCTACACTGCTTCACTCCAGGACTTTCCAAAATAAAACACCAGAGGCACTGCCCTGGGGCCTACTCTTTAAATCTGGCATTTGGGCAGGCTTTTTTTGGGGAAAAAGAGGGGTAGTGTTTAGTCTACATTTTTAGAAGACAATGAAATGATGGCACCACTAGAAGCCATTTCCCCAGTACCGCCATAGTAGCCGCCAGAAGTCCTTGAGACCTTGACCTCAGCGGATGTTCAAACAAATGTGCAAACCATCAGTCCGAGAGCTGCGAGGCGCCTTTCTGGCACTGGCACTGTCTGTGGCCTCATAGCCCAGTGCCAGAGACTGGCGAGGCAAGAGGAGAAGAAGGAATTGTGAGAGGAAAAGCATCCCCATGTTTTCAATATGCCTTCAACCGCCCGCCACCCAAGACTCTCTTCTGTCTGTCATAGAAGACACCACAGCGTCAACTATTCTCAGGGGATAGGAGAGTGCCCCCAAAATAAATGCCCTCAGGTACAGACAACAAGTACTGAGCGCAGAGTGCAATGGGGTGGGACTGAGAAGCCAGAGGATGTTTGGGGCAGACGCCCCGCCTACAGCACTGACAGCAGCACTAAGACATAACTTAGTAGGTGCTAGCATTCCCTTTTACTATGACTAGAACAGGGCTTCCGCGAGGGCAAGGGTTTTGCTGTTTTGTTCATTTCTGTATCCCAAAGACCTAAAACAGTCCTGGCATGTAGAAAGTGCTGGATAAATAATTGTCGAATGGATTAGATGAATACATTTCGCTACTGTCATTCCTCACACCTTTGGAGGCCACGAAATAATATCACTTTTAACTGTCCTCATCTCCTCACTCCTGACAATTGGTCTCTGATCCTCTGGTGTCCGGCAGCCTCTCAAGGTGGTGCCTTGATGAGAAGCATGCTAAGGAGAAATGGCACTGTGTGAGGACTGACCAGCTCTATCTGTGGCTTCAGTTTCCCTGAACTATAAAATGCAAGGGTGGAAACTCAAAAATCCAAGTATATGAGTCAGCAGAGGACTGACCATGAAAGATACTGACCACAGGCTAGACATGAAATTAGGAGGCTTATTTGGTAAAACTAGGCTGGTTTACAGAGTCATGCTCCCAAGAAATAATCGTTCAACCAATAAAATGCCAAGAGCCATCAAAAATAATTCTAAAAGTCTGTAATTTTACTCTTGAGTTACATTATCTGCTTCTCCATTACCACCAATTAGATGCTTTATGGCAATTTACATTCAACATTCGTGAAGAAAAGAGGTACTGACCTGAGAATGTATGCTCTCCTTCAAAGAAAGTTCTCTCTACCCACTCTGAAAACCTTGAAAACCCACACACTCCATGGGGCCGCAGACTGGGGTGTTCATTATTACCCCCAAGCTGGGAAAGAAGCAAGTTGGTGGAACAGCACATTCACGGTTCATTATTTTGGCTCAGTTGAAATTACACTCAGATTAGATTGTCTACATAATAACAAGTACTGTCGGAGGGAAGGCAGGCATTGAAATGTGTCTGTGCAGTTGACACATGAATCATGGAGAAGCTCACACCGCATATGGCATACAAGATGAGCTTTTTATCTGGGCGTCCATGTAGACACCAAGGTGAGTCTCAAAACATTATTGGTGGTAGGGCAAGTGCTAATGAACACAAGGCTAACAGAATTCCTGTGGGACAATCTTATGACTTTAGCCCAGCAAAGAACCCAATCTCCATTCTTCCCTTGTCATAAGCTAAATCTGATCTATAGGATTAAGGTAATAATTTGCTCCAAGAAACTTTAAAATCACTTTTGAAACTTTCACAGCTCTGAGAGACACGCACTTTTCCTTCTTTAGACAAGGATCTTGGTCCTTCCAAGTCATGGTACCTGTGCCTGGTGAGACTTCAGATTCCTCAGCATTTTATTATACAAATCTCTCTTCTGACCTGAATTGATCTTGGCTTACCAACATGGAAACAGGTGTGTTAGTGTTCCAAGTTTTATTCTCTGAACTCAGTGAGGTTTTTATCAGGCATTTAAGCGTGGTCTAAATAAACAGTTCTGACCTAGGTTTCTTGCACATTTGGAGATGATGTGCCCTTTCTCAAAGACTTGAACCATGTGGTCCTGGGTTTAAGAGGAAGCCATCCTATTGCTAGTTGTTGGTTTTCTAGCCTCTCTGAATCTCCTTCCACCTGCTCTGCATTCTGTCTAGCACCTTTTGAATATTCATTCTTTTGTTCAGTAAATGATCAATGAGTACCTACTGGGGTCATGCATTATGCATGGCACTGAGAAGTACTGCCCTTGATGTATTTCTGGTCAACACCTCAATATTTTTATTGTGTTAATAATACATCCTCACTGCAAAACAAATAGGAAATACAGATAAGAAGAAAGAAAAAAGATAACTGGAACTTGAAATCATTTGATCATTACTTGTTCTCTCCAGATGATCAGATATCATAATACCAAGTATACTATAAAAAAGTCAATACATTTTTGTTTGTTTAACTTTGCATTTGAAAATAATTATAAACTCACAGAAAGTTGCAGAAATTGTACCTCTCACACAGTTTCTCCAATGGTCATCTTACATGGCTATGGTGTACTATCAATACCAAGAAATCGTACTCATTTGTGTGTGTGTGTGTGTGTGTGTGTGTGTGTGTGTGTGTACATATGGTTCAATGCAATTTTACCACGTAGATTCATATAACTATCAGGGAGCCCCTTCATTCTACTTTACAGTTGCATTACCCCTGTCTCTAATTCCTGGCAACCATCAATTTTTTCTACATAGCCATAATTTTGCCCTTTTGAGAATATTACAGAAATAGAATCATGCCGTGAATGACCTTTGGATACTGGCTTTTTAAACTGGGCATAATGCCCTTGAGATCCTTACTATTTCTTGCATGTATCAGTAGTTCATTCCTTTGTATTTTTTTTTTTAAGATTTTATTTATTTGACAGAGAAAAACACAGCTAGAGAGGGAACACAAGCAGAGGGAGTGAAAGACGGAGAAGCAGGCTTCCTGCTGAACAGGAAGCCCAATGCAGGGCTCAAACCCAGGTCTCCGGGATCATGACCTGAGCCGAAGGTAGCAGCTTGACGACTGAGCCACCCAGGTGCTCCATTCCTTTCTATTTTTGAGTAGTATTCTATGTTATAGATGTACCACAGTTTGCTTAACCATTGAAGGACAGTGGGGCTGTTTTTTACTTAAACTATTAAAAATAAAGCTTCTTTAAAAAAAAATTTTTTTAAAGATTTTATTTATTTATTTATTTGACAGAGAGAAATACAGTGAGAGAGGGAACATAAGCAGGGGGAGTGAGAAAAGGAGAAGCAGGCTTCCCGCTCAGCAGAGAGCCTGATGTGGGGCTCGATCCCAGGTCTCCGGGATCATGGCCTGAGCCAAAGGCAGTCGCTTAACCAACTGAGCCACCCAGGCTCCCTTTTTTAAAAAAAATTTTTTAACAGGTTTTATCTATTTGACAGAGAGAAACACAGTGAGAGAGGGAACACAAGCAGGGGGAGTGAGAGAGGGAAGAGCAGGCTTCCTGCCAACCAGGGAGCCCAATGCCCAGCTCAATCCCAGGACTCAGGGATCGTAACCTCAGCCAAAGGCAGACGCTTAACAACTGAGCCACGCAGGTGCCCCATGAATAAAGCTTCTATGAACATTTGTGTACATGTTTTTGTTTGACTGTAAGTTTTTATTTTTCTGGAATAAATGCCTGAGTGCAATGGCTGGTTTGTACAGTAAATGCATTTTTAGTTTGATAAGAAATTGCCAAACTATTTTCCAGAATGGTTGTATTAGAAATCCAATTTCTTGGGGCGCCTGTGTGGCTCAGTTGGTTAAGTGACTGCCTTCGGCTCAGGTCATGATTCCGAAGTCCTGGGATCCAGCCCTGCATTGAGCCCTGCATTGAGCCCCGCATCAGGCTCCCTGCCCGGTGGGAAGCCTGTTCTCCCCCTCTCACTCCCCCGGCTTGTGTTCCCTCTCTTGCCATGTTTCTCTCTGTCAAATAAATAAAATCTTTTAAAAAAGAAAAAAAAGAGGGATGAGCTGAAATAAAAGTTCACTACTGAAGCTTCAGGAGATGCATTTACACATCACTCTGTGAAGCATGACTTTCTGTTTAAATCAAATGACTGTTCTTTTTTTTTTTTTAAGATTTTATTTATTTATTTGACAGAGAGAGATCACAAGTAGGCACAGAGGCAGGAAGAGAGAGAGGGGGAAGCAGGCTCCTCACTGAGCAGGATCCCAATGCGGGCCTTGATCCCAGGACTCTGAGATCATGACTTAAGCCGAAGGAAGGCTTTAACCCACTGAGCCACCCAGGCATCCCAAATGACTGTTCTTCTAAACAGGTTTCAATATATTTTCTATTCCAAGTTTTTTTGTGTATATAGAAAAAGCAAAACAAGAGATGTTATGTGTTGTTCCCCAGTAACAGAATCACAGTGAAATGCTACCAGTTTGGGTTTTTTTAAAAAAAGATTTTATTTCTTTTTTGAGAAAGAGAGAGAGACGGCACAAGCAAGAGGGAGCAGCAGGTAGAGGGATTCCGAAGTCCTGGGATCCAGCCAGGAGAAGCAGGAGAAGCAGGCTCCCTGCTGAGCACAGAGCCCAACATGGGGCTCGATCCCAGGACCCTGAGATCATGACCTCAGCTACAGGCAGCTGCTTAACCGAACAAGCCACCCAGGTGCCCCAGAAATCTTTCAGTTGTAATATTGGTTGTTTTTCATCAAATTCATGGAATCAGAGTAAATCTTTTAGAAGTTAATTTTTCTACACCTGATATTACCACAAATGCTATTGAAAATTCCATATAAAAGTTTGAAACTAAAATTAAAATTTTGGGCATGCCCCCAGATGGCACAGTGGGTTCAGCATCCAAGTCTTGGTTTCAGCTCAAGTCATTACCTCAAGGTCGTAATCTCAGCATCATGGGATCAAGCCTGTGTCGGGCTCCCTGCTCAGTGAGCGAAAGAATTCTCTCGCTCCCTCCCTAAAATAAATAAATAAATAAATAAATAAATAAATAAATAAATAAATATTTTTTAGAAGTAAATAAATTAATTAAATTTAAATTATTTTTGTGGTGATAATAATACAATGGACCCTTGGACAACACAGGGGTGAGGGCAATGACACTCTTCAGAGTCAAAGATCTTGACTCAAAAATTTTTCTTTTTTTTAAAGATTTATTTATTTATTTGAGAGAAAGAGAGGGAGAGAGTGAGTGCGAGCAGGAGGAGGGACAGAGGGAGAGGGAGAAAGAACCTTCAGCAGACTCCTCATTGAGTGCAGAGCACTAGGCAAGACTCAATCTCAGGACCCTGAGATCATGACCTCAACCAAAATCAAGAGTTGGAGGCTTAACTGACTGAGCTACTCGGCGCCCCTGTGCATGACTTTTCACTCCACAAAAGTTAACTACAAATTGCCTACTGTTGACCAGAAGCCTTATTGATAACATAGTCAATTAACACATATTTTGTATGTTATATGTACTATATACCATGTTCTGACAATAAAGTAAGCTAGAGAAAAGAAATATTATTCAAAATACCATAAGGAAGAGAAAAGACATCCGTAGTACTGAACTATAAAAAATCTATATGTAAGTGGACCCATACAGTTCAAGCCAATGTTATCCAAGGGTCAACTGTACAAGTTTTGGTGGAGCAGAACATCATGATAAAAAACAGCCTTCTCCAGGAATGGAGCAGAAACATATTGAGAATTAGTGTAATGTCTGTATAATTTATAGTCATATCCAAATAAATGGATTCTATCAATTCTCCAAAATTAGATTCTACCAATTGAAAAAGGTGCTGCAATTAACAAAATGGCATTTTGCATATGCATACATATACATAGCTTTGCTGATCTATAAAGCTGATGTTGAACATTCTAAATTATACCAGCATGGCACTGCATGCTTTTTTCTTTTCTGTCTGATATTTAAAAGGTTTAGGAAATGCTTAAGCCTTTGAAGAACTATTGTCTATATCAATAGAGTGCCCAACAATGACCCTGAACATTTTTGTAAGCAAGTTTTCTAAATTTGGGCTGCATTTTATTCAAAATTAGTTGGAAATCTTTAATCAAAGTACTTATTGAATGGAATGTCAAATATTTCAGCTTCTGAAGCTTACTGAAATCATATTTACTGAAGACAAAGCTCACATATGAAAAGATATTGAAATGTTTTGTTATATAAGAGAGAAAGTGAACAACTTAGGAAAGTTGAAATAATTCTCAAATACGATTTGAAATTCTGTAATTGTGGTTTAGAAAATCTCATTTTCTATAAAGTACCTTTTGATAAAATTCCTGTTTTTTAACAAGATACATTTATATGCCGAACCAAAATGGAAAGAACTTTGAGAAGATCTACAGTTTTGGAACACCTAAATTGGCAAAACATTTCAAAAGAGTCATAAATAGAGAAAATTTCATTCAATGGGCTTTTGCTTGGAAATTATTTGTTGAAATAGTTACTCTAGGGCAAAAAGATGGTCCTTGTGGAAAACATTTGGGCTGAAACTTCCAATTTGAAAATGGAATATTTCATTCGAAAAAATTCAAAAAATTAAATTGAAAATATATTTCATTTAGCAAAACTTACTCTGAGCTTAATGAGTGCCTCAGCATCTGTACAGGGAGTATTTTCTCAGACAAAAGCCAATTAAAAGTGTTAACAATTTTAAAATTTATTAACCTTAAAATGCCATCTTTAAGATGACTGTGAGAATTATATGTGAAAGTTTTACTCATAAGGCCATATTGAACAGAATATATTCATTGGAAAACGATCAATGACCTAATATTAGAAAGAATATTATGAAATTAATAAAAGCACATTAATATTTACCAAGAATAATTATTGTGATGATGTCATTTTCAAAGTTCAGATAATAGACATGAATAATTAATTTTTTTCTGTGCACTGATATTTTTTTTTTTTAAGATTTTATTTATTTGACAGAGAGAAACACAGCCAGAAGGGGAACACAAGCAGGGGAAGTGAGAGAGGGAGAAGCAGGCTCCCGCCGAACAGGGAGCCCGATGTGGGACTCGATCCCAGGTCTCCGAGATCATGACCTGAGCCAAAGGCAGTTGCTTAACCAACTGAGCCACCCAGGCGCCCCTGATATATTATTTTTATTTGGTTAGAAATAATTTCATTTTTAACAAGATGAAACTGGGGAGGGAGACAAACCATAAGAGACTCTTTTTTTTTTTTTTTTAAGATTTTATTTATTTGACAGAGAGAAACACAGCCAGAGAGGGAACACAAGCAGGGGGAGTGAGAGAGGGAGAAGCAGGCTTCCCACCGAGCAGGGAGCCCGATGTGGGGCTCGATCCCGGGTCTCCGGGACCATGACCCGAGCCGAAGACAGTCGCCCAACCAACCAAGCCATCCAGGTGCCCCCATAAGAGACTCTTAATCTCAGGAAACAAACTGAGGGTTGCTGGGGGGAGGTGGGGAGGGAGGGGTAGGGTGGTCTGGTGATGGACACTAGGGAGGGTATGTGCTATGGTGAGTGCTAGGAATTATGTAAGACTGACGATTCACAGACCTGTACTCCTGAAGCAAATAATACATTATATATTAAAAAAAAAAGAAAGAATTTCATTTTTTAAGATAGTTTTTTAACAGACTTTATAGATCTACCATTCTAATAAAAATTAACTTGTAGGTTAATATACACTTTTAAAAATACATAATTATTTTTAGTACCCCTGTCACTCTTAAAAGTGTCCAGATTTGAGGACACCTGGGTGGCTCAGTCGGTTAAACGTCTGCCTTTGGCTCAGGTCATGATCCCAGGGCCCTGGGATGGAGCCCCACATTGAGCTCCCTGCTCAGGGGGAGCCTATTTCTCCCTCTGCCTGCTTCTTCCTCTCCCTGCCGCTCGCCCTACTTGTGTGTGCGCTCGCTCTCTCTCTCTCTCTCTCTCTCTCTCTGACAAATAAATAAAATCTTGGAAAAAAAAAGTGTCCAGATTTGAAAAAAAACAAGTCAAAAGTGTCCAGAGTTATATGATCATTCTTTTCATAAAGAGGTATTTTCACACTGATAGTTATTGCAATAAGTAGACTGCAGGTAGTTCGATGGCTCAGTTGGCTTTGAATTAGGTGATCCTCGGATGGGGTAAGGGATGATTACCAAACCCTGGCAACACCAACAATGGACAGAATGTGTTCATGGATATGTGCCAAGCTTTGGAGGGTTCCTCGTGCCTTGTGGACAAAGAGAGAAACACTGTTAAAGGAGTGGCTCTGGGAGTCCCAAGAGAAGGTGATGTTTCTCACTGTGCACAGAGCATAAGGGTATCAATCATGATCTTCAGTTCTATAGAGAGTTGAAGAAAGGGACCTTAAATGGTCCTTCAATCCATGCAGCTCAGAAAGTAGAAAGAGACACAGCCCAACCTTCTTCCATGATACCCTTCTGGCTGACTGACCTTGCTTCACAGGATAATGTGACTTCAACAGTCTAGACTGTTGGGTTCTATGGAGCCACTGAAAGATTTCTACCAGGCTGCACCCCATTGAGATAGGCATGGCACACTGGGGGCTCATTTGTAATTTCACATAAACCTTTCCAGATTTAAAGAGCAGCAAGCACAGTGGAAAGAATATAAATGTTGAAGTTAGGTACTGTTTTATCTGCTACATTCTCTTGAGTATCAGGACTCCCTATCGGTACACTGAGAGTGATGAAATAATACTTTATACAAAAGAGGTTAATTTGCATCAGAATGATTTGCTGTTTAAAATACAACCAAAGGGGTGCCTGGGTGGCTCAGTTGGTTGAGCGACTGCCTTCTGCTCAGGTCATGATCCTGGAGACCCAGGATTGAGCCCCACATCGGGCTCCCTGCTTGGCGGGAAGCCTGCTTCTCCCTCTCCCACTCCTCCTGCTTGTGTTCCCCCTCTGGCTGTGTTTCTCTCTGTCAAATAAATAAATAAGATCTTAAAAAAAAAAAAAATACAACCATTACTACTTCCAAAAATGGGAAGGGAAAAAATTTCTTTTGGGAGTAGTTCA
>PITA01003744.1:107202-134140 GCA_004023965.1 Spilogale gracilis
CCCCCCCCCCCCCACTGTTGCTACTCTAGGCACTTTAGCAAATGCATGGTCCATCTGATTGTCTCGTAGGAGTGTTGTTTGGGAAAATTCTGAAATAGGGCCAACTCTCCAATCAGCTTTGTGGGCATGTAGCCTCGTGCAGTTGTCTACTGCCCCAAGCTTAGAAAGGCCCTGGCCTTGCTTTAATGCTCTCTTGTTGCCATCTTAAAATTTTTAGGTTTTTTTGACCAAGGAGCTCCCAATATGTAGCCCGTTCTTTTCCAGACCAAGGATCCATGTCTCTGTCAGTGTCCATGAGTCTGTTGCACAGATAAGGAAAGCGCTTCAAAGGCCAGATACCAATGAGAATGAGAGTTCAATAGGCACACTGAAATCATAGCTAACAGTGGCCCCAAAATCTACCCCAATTTTGGTAACAAGCATTGGATTTCCACAGAATATTAGGGCATTCAAACCTTTTATAAATTTCAAAGTTAGGGTAAGTCCAGTGTTTTCTGTATTACATTAGCAATTATGTATATATACACACACACATATACATGAATACACATGTGTGCATGTACACACACATGTTTTGGGTGCCTCTCTAATACCAGGATTTCCAGACCCAGACCTACAATGAAAAGAAAGTGTTACAAGAAAGTAGAAGGGTACAGGCAATGAAAGCAATACTACTCTGGTTATGGAGAAATGTTTTTAAGGCAAATAGTAGAGTCATGGCACAGCCTTATTGTAAACACAATTAGAGCAATTTCCCTCTGAGAATACTAGGGAACAGAACGAACTCACTTTATTCTAGATGTAGGAGAGGCTGACTACTTTCCTTGGATCTTTGACTCATATCAATCTTCGTATCCTGAAACACCTTTGCTTTCCCATTTGAGGTTGAAGAAAAGTCCTGCTAATAGATTCAGCTTTCTTTCCTCCCTCTGGAAAGGAAAAATTAAACATCCAAAATGACCACATGTATCTTTCACCTCCACATCAAAAGTGACATTAATTTCCAAAGTTGTCTAAGAAGGGAAAAACCCTTAAGCCCTTGAAACAGAGACCTTAAACTTGGGATATGATTCAATGATGTACATGGATGACACAGGACATTTTCTTGAGCATTAATGTACATTATACTGTCCTGAATGTATGACAGAGTGGCTAGTGGATGCTCACTAGCCTTGTTTCAGTTCTTATCCAGGAAAAGATGTGGTAGGTAGAATGTAAGATCATCTCCCGAGACCCATATCCCTCGGCATCGGTGGGGCCTGCAACTTGCTTCTACCTGATGGACTGTGTCAAAGGTGATGGGACATCACTCCCATGATTATATTATATAGTAAAGGTAAAGAGATTTTTTTTTCAAATGTAATTAAGGTCTATAATCAGTTGGCTTTAAATTAATCAAAAGGTGATGATCCTGGGTGGGCCTAATTTAACTAAGTGAGCCCTTCAGAAGAGTCTATAGTTCAAAGGTGTTGACTTTGAAGAAGCAAGCTGCTGTTGACTTTATGGCAGCAAGAAAAGGAAGCCTGCCAACAACGACATGAACTTGGACAAGGACCCCCAGTCTCAGGTGAGACCGTACCCCCAGATGACACCTTAATTCCAGCTTCCTGAGACTCTGAGCAGAGAAGGCAGTTAAGTAATACCCAGATTCCTGACCCATGGAATGGTGAGATCACAGATGTATGCCATTTTAAGTGCCCCTCTTTCTGGTAATTTGCAACACAAATTAAACTTAATGGAGAGGAGTAGAAAATTAGGAATGAGAGCCAAATAAGAAACCCAACCTACCAAGGAAATCATGAGCTAGATGATAATTAAAGCTAACTGGAAATGTTCAGCTACTAAGAAGCCCAGCATGGGAATGCCTACTTGACAGGGAAACAGAAGTGAGAAAGGCCGTAATAGATTTTTTTCAGATCTGAAATAAATGCCACCTCTTGTTTGATTATCATCTAAAGCACATCCATAATCATAGCTGGTTTTGTTATTTAAGTCCAATTTCTTTAGCAGAGCTAAGGGAAATCAGAAACATAATCTCAAGGTTATTGATTATCTTCAAAAACCTTTGCGTGTTTTAGTCAGCAATCCTGGCTCCTTTGCAATGTTTTTGAAAAATAATAGCATTTGGACCCACTACTCTCTGGTCCAACTCTCCAATCAGCTAGAAAATCTGAAGATACTCTTTCAAAGAGTTAGAGAGAGAGTAGTGAGGGAGTCCTGGGATCCCTGAAAAACATTGTCTGATCCCTAATTTGCTCTCATTCGGATGCTCAGTGGGAAATGGAATGAAGAGAAGGGGAGAGAATTGGGCTCCACTCAAGTGTGGAAACCTTGAGAAATCTTTAGTTGTGTTTAACATTGGAGCTCCCAGGTGAAAGGAAATATATTAATATATATGGAAGGGTCTACCTAAAGCAGGTTGCCTTCTTTATGCTTTAGTTCTTGAAAAGCTGTGAATCAACTTTGTCATCGGTTGAATCTCATTTTAAATCCATCAGGGAGCGCAGTATTTGAAGGAGCTCTACATACAGTAAGCCAAACTAAAGCAAATTAGGTTTTTGTAGGGTATCTACTTGGGCAACCTAAGACTTCTGTTGTATTGATATGAATTTTTATATATCAAGACTTTTTAGTTACCAAAAACTACGCTCAATTTGTTTTGTCAAGCGCAGTGCCCATAGAAACCTCTGCTGATGTGGAAGGGTCCCAGATGGGCCTTGTGGGAAGACAGCAATATGAACATAGGTTGATCTGCAACATTGGAAAAAAGAAGGCTGATAGGCCATTTAAAAGCTATGTCCACCAGGAGGGCTATAGATCACAGAGGCCTCTAAGTGGGAAATGGACAGACCTCTAAGTCAGGAAGTTCATGAAAGGAAAGCTCAAGGTCTTAGGAGACAATGTCTGACATTTCGGTCATTTCCAAGGGCTCAGGTCCTGGAAACTTGGGGTACTAGCTGTGTCCTCAGGGGTAGCACGTGGCCACTCTAGGCCATCTCTTGCCTGTAAAATGGAAATAATAAAATGCCAATTTCATAAGACTACCCCTAGGATTAAATGCAAGAACGCAATTTAAAGTATCGGGTGCTTCAAGTTTTTTGTTGTTTTTTTTTAAAGATTTTATTTATTTATTTGACAGAGAGAAACACAGAGAGAGAAGGAACACAAGCAAGAGGAGCAAGAGAGGGAAAGACAGGCTTCCCGCCAAGCAGGGAGCCCAATGTGGGACTCAATCCCGGTCTCCGGGATCATGACCTGAGCCGAAGGCAGTCGCTTAACCAACTGAGCCACCCAGGCGCCCCATAGGGTGCTTCAAGTTTTTAATCATTGTTAGCTGTTTCTGTTTGGAGCTGTAGAGGTTTCAGTGATTAAAAACACTGACAAAACGGGGGTAGGGGGGCGCAGCACAGGAGAGCCAGGGCTGAAGGAAATAAACCTGCCACAGGAAGAAAATGCTAGTTTCTCCAGCAGGAGAATGCCTCAGGCCCTTTCGGTTCAATGACTAGGTACTATTTCCAATCGTTATCTCATTTAGAATTACAATGAAGAATGTTGGGAATAATTAACCCCATTCTGTAGTCCCTGGAGCCTGTCATTGCAGGTAGGAAGGATTTGGTGGCAGCTCTGTCAGTCCTGGCCAGCAAGCACCTTTCCCGCCGTGATAGGATGTCAGCCTCTGTGCTGGCAGGTTCCCTCAATTCCCCACCCGCTGCACAGTGGCAAGGAACGTATCTTGCATTCGGCTCATGCTTGATAACACTTTCATAGTCATAGACTAGCAGCAGCTCTTGAAAACACCCAGCCCTTTTTTAAAAAGCTCAGAAATGACAACAGCAGCAAGTAAGGGTCCCTTTAGAGCCTAGTGTGGTAAATCCTTTCTCCGCAGCGGAGCTGCCAAGCCCAGAAGCCCGCTCCCTCCTTTGTTAGGAAGTCTAGTCACAAAAACCTACAATAAAATGCTGCAGGCGCGTCAATAAAGGATATAATGAAATCAAATGAGTCTTGTTCCTTACATTTACATGCAAAGTATATCAAAGGAGCATCCAGTTTGTCCCTGAGACCAACACAATGGATTCTTTGTGTGGGAGGAGAGAAGATATATGAAGCTGAATTAGGAAGCAATTCCAATTAAAAGGGCTGTGTTTAACGCTCCAAGGACAATGCAGCCTTTGCTAGACAGTTGTCTGGCTGCTGAGGTGGCTTTATGGTAATTGGACGAGAGCTGGGTGGAACGGAACACAGCAATACCGCTGGGTCCCAGCTCCGGGTCATAGGGCCTCCCTTCCAACTCACTCCTGTGTGACCTCAAGGATCATAATACCTGCCCACGAGGCCCTTCACAGGATTAAGAGAGAGCAAGCATATAAACCAGGTTGGCAGTGCACTCTGCAAGTCTTAGCTCTTCCTGGGATGATTTTCCCTGCCAGGTCCCACGGAGAGCTGGCCCAGGCAGGACACACCCCGATGACTAGTCAATGGGACCCGGGAAGAGCCGGCCCTCAGAGGCCCTGTGTGTGTTGGTGGAGGGACAGCTGTCCCTCAGCACAAAAGCCTCTGGAAGTCAGTGCTTCTTTCCTAGAGAAATGGAGTTTGTTTGGTAGATATCGGATACCTGGGACATGTGCCATTTGAATTAGCTTCTCTGTTTCCGACACCCTTTGCATATTTTGCAGTTTTACCATCAGAGATTTGGGAGATGGCCCCTTGAAGGTACGTTGTCTGCAATTTTTTCTTTCCAGATTCTTCATTCATCTTAGATGGGACCCAGCTTTTTGGAAGTGCCCCCCCAAGCTGCCTCATGCTATCTTAGTCTGTAGCTAAAACACCATAGCATATTTGTCTATGGGGAAAATTACACTTTTTTTTTCCAATTTTTGATTTTATTAAAAAAACCTGAACTGTATCATATTTCTTTTTTCTTTTAAATATTTTATTTATTTATTTGAGAGAGTGACCATGAGTCGGGCAGGGGTAGAGGGAGAAGCAGACTCCCTGCTGATCAGGGACCTGATGTTGGGCTCCATCCCAGGACCCTGCGATCATGACCTGAGCCAAAGGCAGACCCTACCGGACTGAGCCACCCAGGTACCCAAGTATATCATATTTCATTAAAAAAAAAAAATTGGGCTCCTGGGTGGCTCAGTGGGTTAAAGCCTCTGCCTTCAGCTCAGGTCATGATCTCAGGGTCCTGGGATGGAGGCCCTCATGGGTTCTCTGCTCAGGGGGGAGCCCACTTCCTCCTCTCTTTCTCTCTGCCTAATTGTGATCTCTATCTCTGTTAAATAAATAAATAAAGTTAAAAAAATGTTTTAAAAAAATTTAAGGGGCACCTGGGTGGCTCAGAGGGTTAAGTCTCTACCTTCGGCTCAGGTCATGATCTCAGGGTCCTGGGATCGAGTCCCACATCAGGCTCTCTGCTTAGTAGGGAGCCTGCTTCTCCCTCTTTCTCTGCCTGCCTCTCTGCCTATTTGTGATCTCTCTCTGTCAAATAAATAAATAAAGTCTTAAAAAAATTAAAACCCATATAAATTCAGGGCTGCTATGCTGGGCTGTATCAATATCCCCTAGAGCAGAGGCAGGCAAGGTGTGGGAGGTGAGGTGAGGGCAGGGCTCCAGGAGGAGGCTAGGGTGGACGTGGTCAAAAGGACACACAGGGCCTCTCAGGCTGGGCTGGAGGGAGACAGGGAGCCTGTAATTCCAAAGGAAAAGTGTACAAACTCTCCTGGGCTCACGCTGCCCTCTCTCTCCTGTGGCCACAGCCTGATATAGGCCAGAAAGGCCCAGGGCCTGGTGGGCATAACATTGTGGCCCCTGAGATGACAGGATGCTGGCCAGCTGGCAAGGCAAGACTGAGAAAACTGAGCTGCTCCCTGGAATTTTCTAAGGCAAGGTTCCCCTTCTAAGAGAATCAGATGATTCAGCATTTGGCTGTCCCCCCTTGCTGGTTCACTAAAGTGCCTCTTGAGTTTCCCTTAGCACAGAAGTACCAGAAATTCTCAGTTTTATAAACTTAATGTCGTTCTTCACCCACTTTTTTAAGAGGGAATGATTTCAATTAGGAACATGAGTTGGAGGAAGTTTGAAGCATAAACTGAACACTGGTGAAATTGTGGAATATAAGAGAAATTCAAAATCAAAAGAAACCACTGAAGATTGTTACAGATAGGAGGTACCTGAGGACCCTCACACGTACTGGGAAAAAGGAGAGAATATAGCATGGTCCCCACTACAATTAGTCACTCTGTACCTGCATGCTCATTCTGAATATGAGTCGTATTATCAAGAAGATGTAAATGGGCCTAAATCATAGCATCTCTCATAGGAGAAAGCCCTGAGGAATAACAGCATGAAGCCGTCACTCTTGCAGTGACATTTTAAAACGCCAGTCATAAGGAAGGAAGGGGAAGTGGCAAGGGGAACCTACAAAGGGGGCTTTATTGTCATTTGTAATATCGGATTTCAAGAAAAAGGTCCTAGAGCAAATATGGCAAAATGCTAAATATTTGTTATATTTAGGTGGCGAGTCACAGGTATTGGTTGTGTTGCTCTCAGCACTTGGCTATACATTTAAAAGTATTTCAAAATATTGTTAAACAATTGTGTAGATTTTTGAAGGAAAAGCAACAGACTTTTTAGCAACCAAAAAGCACAGCACAATAAAAAGCAAATAAAATAAGTGAGGAGTAACTCAATGCTTCCTTTGAGGTAGGTTTTCAGAATGACTCTAGAAGGTACAGCTCATGTAAAGGGAAAGCTTTCCCTCTCCCTTTGATGTGGCCCAAAGTGTTTTAAGTTAAAGGAGCTGAAGGGCTGGGCCCGTGGCCTGTGTGGAAGGAAGCCTCCCCCGAACTCACCAGGAGCAGCTTCACGCACCCCTACTGACTTCAGTGAGGTAATGAAATGTCATTTTAAATAATCTAACAAATATGCAGTAACAACAAGACAGTGGTTTGGGGATGAGCTGGTTTAGGCCAAATGGGGATGAAATGGCAAGTAACTCCGAAAACCCCCTTTTCTAGGGTGATAGGCTGGTATATCTGAGAAAACATGTCTGTATGCAAATTCAGAATTGGATTGTTATGTTTCTTCATGAGGAAAGAAAAACAGCATGTCAAAGCAAAGACGAGACACCCAGATAGGATGAAGGACTTTGGTGTGCAAGCTAATCACAAGGGAGCCTCCCAAAGCTGGCTTATTTAGCAAATTAAGGCACAAGGCCCGACTGTAAACATTTTCCCTGCACAGAAGGCTGCTGCTGTGAGGAAAATTAAATCTGAAAAACCATACAGTGTGGATTGTGGGGAACTACCAATTGTTTGAGATCTTCAGTTCATTTACTTCTGATGAAAATTTCAGGGTATAAGTGGCAAATTAAGAATAAGATCAATAGGGCACCTGGGTAGCTCAGTCTGCCTTCAGCCCAGGTCATGATCCCAGGCTTCTGGGATTAAGCCCCCATTGGGCTTCCTGCTCAGCGGGAAGCCTGCTTCTCCCTCTCTCCCTCCCACTGCTTGTGTTCCCTCTCTTGCCATCTCTCTGTCAAATAAACAAACAAACAAACAAACAAATAAATAAAAATTAAAAGGAAAAAAAAAGAACATCAATAATCACCTTTACTCATGAAAAAGCCCTTTCTCAACTATTTCTTTGACAATATGGTAACAGAGCCGAATGCCTTCTCGTAAAAATATTTTTTGAAGACCTCCTCTGTGCCTGACACTCTTCTATGTTCTAGGGATATAAGAATGAACAACAAAAAAAAGACAAAGCTCTTACTCTTGGAAGTCTTATATTCCACTGGGGGGAATACAGTCAGTAAATGATCAATAAATAGTTAATGTATCAGGTGGTTAACAAGTGCAATAAATGGTTGGAATTGTGTTGTGGTAAATGTTTAATAAACAGCTTCCGGGAAGGCCTTAGAGCATGTTTGTAGTGTGAATACTTCCACCATGGTCATTTTCAAGCTACCAATGTGATGTCACTGATCTTGTATTTGGGAAGAGATGTGCCCTATTATAGAGTAGCTTCACTACATGGATAGATATAAGAGACATAAACACTATCCTCAAGAGCAGGGTAGAATGTAATAAAATAACCAGGATGTGGTGAATTTTAAGGAACTCATTACCTTTTAAAAATATAGCTCATTTAATTTTAAGTTGAATAATTTTTAATGGTGGCTTTAGTGACTGGCTCACAAAATTCCTGAGAATTTAATAATCAGCTGTCAGGAGCCAATATGAGCCAAATCCAAGACACTAGCAGTAGTAAGGAAAATAAAGCAGGTTGAGGGCGAGTGTTCCCGTGATCTATTTCTATAGAATGAACTACTTCAAGGCTTAGTGGTTTGGAATAAGAACTGCACTATCACATCTCACAATTTGGGGGGCCAGAGATTTCCACAGGGACCCACTGGGCTGTCCTTCTACTCAGTACCATCACCTGGCAGCTGGCCGAGTCTCTAGGGTTCAACATGGCTTTGTTCATGAGTCTCATATGGTGGGAAGGATGACTAGAAGCCTGGATGCTGCTGGAAGTGTTCATTGGAGGTCCCATACATGGCCACTTCAGCCTTGTGGTCTCAAATAATAAACCTAGGACACCAGAAAGAACTGTTCGAAGAAGCAGGAAGCAGAAGCTGCCAATCCCTTAAGACCTGGGCCTCCAAACTGTCCCAGCACCACATCTGCCATATTTGATTCCTCAAAGCAAACCACAAAACCTGCCTACATTTAAGTGGATAGAGACCCTCTTACTGAGCAGGAGGAGTATCAAAGAATTTGTGGCCGTCTTTAATCTACCATAGATAGAGAATGGTAGTGGTAAAGGAGCCGTGCTATTTTAAATATGATGGTTGGGGAACACTTTTCTACTAATGTGACTTATTTTTCCTGAAAGCTGCAGGCACTGAGAAGGGAGTCATATGAAGAAATGAAATGTGCCTGAGATTTTTGAGTCCAGCTTTTGGTGGCCAGTTCACACTAAACCCTCACGCTCTACTCTCAGGCTATCGCAGTGGAAGCGTTTGAGAAGCACGGGATGGATCCACTGCTCCATTCCCCAGCTGAAGGATGCTGAAGCCCAAAGAACTCAAGCATTTATTCCCAGGCACCAAGCAAGGCCATGCTAGCTGGTATCGGAACATGACTCGAGCCTAGCTCCTTTACCCAAATCTCATATTTAAAAGGCTGGTGCTTAAACACTAAAAGAAGAAAAAATAAAAAAATAAAAAATAAAAATAGAAGTCTAGTGCTTTTTCTTACAATTCTTTTTTCTTATTTTACAAAACTTCTTTTAAATCAGTGTTATCACATGATTTAGCATTGGATACTTTTCTATCTTAAACCACACATATTTTAAATCATCAATGAGAACATAACTCCTTGAGTTTATGAGACTTACTTTTCTGTTTCTCCAGGGCCACTGCACTGAGTATAATCATGCAGTTTGCATTCTGCACAGGAAATCTGACCAGCTTGGGGAAGGAGTTGAATGGCCTGAGAGGCTGTGTGCTGTGGGGCTGGGCTGCATTGTCTTAGAGGAACTGGCCCCTTTTTCCAGTGCCTATGAAGAGGCAGGTGGGAGCCCTGTCCTCTTACAGAACGCCCATTGCACAATATAGCACTAGTCACACAGAAAAGGACCCTGGGGTGGAGGGAGGGGCTCGGAGTCGGGGGAATGACATTCAGATTCCTCCCAAATCATTCTTACAGACGGGCGTGCTTTGACTATCTATTCCTGGGTAGCAAATGACCCCAAACCTAGCACACGCATGTGGCCTCTCTAAGTAACTTACGATTCCCACAGCACGTTATAGCTCTGAGAGGGATCGCCTCGAGGACGTCCAGAAAGCATGTCTTCTGAGAGAGACCCAAGTGGGAACTGCAGGGCCTTCTCAGCCTAACCCCAGAAGGCACAGGCATCATGTCTACAACATGTAACTGGCTGCAAGCGAGTCGCTTTGGCCAGCTGAAATTCAAGGGCAGGGTAATGGGACTCTGCCTCTTGACAGTGACCTTGCAGATGAGCATGTGGGATGAGAGAACATAGAGCTATCTTTGGAAAATGCTACCTGCCCCAGGACTCATATCTTAAATAACCTACTACCACAAAGGGGATGGAGCAGTCATTAAAGGGTAAAGGTTCTCGAATGTCCTCATGATGCTTGTGGCGAGTGGCCATCTGGCACAGAGTTCAAATGCCCTGCTTTCTGAGCACCTGAATCTCTGAAAGCCCCTGTCTTCTGTGTCTCGGTCAGGGATGAGTTCATGGCAGGCAACACTGGCAGCTGCTCCCATGCCCCATCTGCTTTTCACCCTTGGTCGTGGTGGTTCTGCCACCCGCCTGACCGCTTGAGGCTCTGCCTCTTTTTCGGTGTGTGGGCCACCAACTGTCAAAGTTACCAGGCTCATGCCAGAGCCAGATGTTCTTAAGAGATGTGCAAAGAAAGCAGTTCCCTTATTACATCTTTTTAAGCTGTCTGATGCTATAAGATGCCTTTTTGGTCTAATTCAGGGTTGGACACCTCTGGCAAAGCAACTGTAGCCATTTCCTCTATTTTAGTACACACAAAATAACCAGCCATGACCTCAAGCCCTTTTCTTCTTAACTAATTGGGTGGCCTTCTGCAGCTGGGCGGTGGAAATCAAGGAAGTTTCAAATGAAAGATATACACATTTTTATAATAATATATTTATATATAATTTCTTCAGCTCTTAAGTGTATTCCTCCCATCTTACCCCATGCCACTATCCCTCTTCTGCATCTGTGGCATAAGCAAGAAAGCAGGGAGGTACCACCATCCATAACCCCACCTACATTACAGGGCTCACGTTCTGTTTGTACCCCATCCACTCTACCTGGACCTCAGAGCTGGAGGATTTGGGGGGAAAGCATAGCTGAGCTACCACTTTAGCTACAGTATCACCAAATAGCCTAGTTTCTGCCCCCCGCCCCCCTTCCACTGACCTGGAATCTCTCCAGCTGTGATGGCTATGAAATGAGCTGTCACCACATGGGATCACAAGTGGGAGGGAGCTGCGTGCTCACAAAAGGAATTCTCCCTGTGAGGCTAGAATTCCTTTCCTCTATCGAGAGACAGTTAAATACCCAGAAAACTACTTTTATTATTCAACTTAAACATAAAATGTCACTGTTTCAAGTCTGCCTTTAGCTCCGTTGTCCAATAACATCTGTTAAAGTGAGAAAGCACTCTGCCTCCTTCCCCTTCCCCCCCTCCCCCACCAAGATGACCGTGTATGTCCAAGATTGCAAAGAGGTGAGCCTGAAATCAATTGTGTTTAGGAAAAAAAAATACTTATGAAAGGACATGACAGTTATGATCAACTATTTGTAAGGAATGAGACCTTTTCTGTGGTTTTGCTGAGTCCCTGGCCTCTGCCCCCGGGGCTGCAAAAGTTCTATGTGAGACCCCCCAATGGCAGCCACACTCAGCTCTAGGGGCCCTGATGGGGCCTGGGGCCCTGACAGGTGCGTGGGCCTTAGGAGTCGGTTAGAAATAAAAGCACAGTAGTAACTTCGCTTTGTGACTGACAGAAAAACTCCTTTCCGTGGTAACACGGTGACCCCTGTTACAACGCATGCCTCCTGCCCCTGAGCCTGAAAAGATGCAAAAGGCCCCAAGCCAAGGCTCTTGGCCCTTCTGACCTGGCAAGGTGTTCCAGGGCTGGCGAATCCACGGATCCACTGAAGCCATTAGAGACAGAGGCACAGAGGGGCCAGATCTGCTTGCACCTGTGACCACGTATAACGGCTAATTTTACATGCCAGCTTGGTTGGGCCATGGTACTCAGTCAAATACCAGTCTAGAAGTTGCTGTGAAGAGAATTTTTAGATATGATTAATATGTAAATCAGCAAACTTTTTTTAAGTTTTTCATTTCAATTCCAGGTAACATTCAGTGTTATATTGGTTTCAGGTGTACAATATAGTGATTCAACAGTTTTCTATAGTTATATAGGAAATATATATAACTATGTATATAGTTATATATAACAAAATATATAACATATATTTATATATATGTATATATATATATATATACATATATATGTATATATATATATATATATATATAAAACACTAGAATTATAGTGTTAATTTGCACTTCCGGAGCTCATCATGACAAGTGGCTCCTTAATCCTCATCACCTGTTTCACCCAGCCCCTTCCTGTAACCATCAGTTTGTTCTCTGTAGTTAAGAGTCTGTTTCTTGCTGTGTGTGTGTGTGTGTGTGTGTCTGTCTGTCTGTCTGTCTCAATTTTTTCCCCTTTGCTTATGAAAGTGAAACACGTGGTATTTATCTCTGACTTATTTCATAAATCAGCAAACTGAGTAAAGCTGATTACCCTCCATAATATAGGCGGGCCCTATCTGATTTAGTTGAGTCTTTGAGGGAAAAGACTGAGGTCCCCTAAGGACCTCAATTTGATCAGTGTGACATATGTATTGTATCTGTTTTCTATTGCTGCATAACAATTCACCAGAACTCAGTGGTTTAAAACGACATGCATTTATCGCCTCTTGATTTCCGCAGGGCAAGAGTCCAGGCATGTAGCTTAACAGGGGCCTCTGCTCCGGGTCTCATAAAGCCACGGGCAATGTGTCTTCTGGGCTGCATTCTCATCCCGCAGCCCCATTTAAGAAGAATATGCTTCCAAGCTCATTGAAGTTGTTGGCAGAATCTAGTTCTTCGTGGATGTATGATGGAAGGCTTGAGGGCACCACAGGCCCCAGAGGCCCCTCCCTGTTCTCAGAGGCCATCCTTAGTTCCTCACCAAGTGGGCTTCTCCAACATGACCACTTTATCAAGCATGCAAGGGAAGTCTGTAAATCCAGCCTGCTAAGATGGAATTTTAAATAATGTAATTACAAGAATGATAGCCAATCACTTTTTTTTTAAGATTGTTAAATTTATTCATTTGAGAGAGTGAGCAAGTGAGAACATGAGCAGGAGGGAGGCATCAAGACTCCCTGCTGAGTGGGAAGTCCAACTCAGGACTCCACCCCAGGACCCTGGAATTGATCTGAGTTGAAGGCAGATGCTTAACCTCCTGAGCCACCCAGGTGCCCCCAATCACTTTCAATATTGTATTGGTTGGAGGCAAACCACAGTTCCTGCCCATACTCAAGCAAGGGGATTATGCAAAGGAGTGAACACCAGGTGGCAGAGATCATTTGGGTCACCTCAGATTTTGTTCACCACATGTATACATCATCACTAAAATCAAGATTAAAAAAATTTTTATCATTCCCCAAAGTTTCTTGTGCTCCTTGATAATCCATCTTTCCTTCTACTCTGTCCTCAAGCAACCACTGACCTATTTTCTATCACTATAGATGAGTTTCCATTCTTTAGAATTTTATATGAATGAAGTCATACAATACACATATTCATTTTATCTGGCTTCTTTCTCTCAGCATAATTATTCTGAGATTCAGATTCTCATGTTGCTCTGTATATCCATAATTCATTCCTTTCCATTGCCAAGTAGCATTCCATTATATGGATGTACCATATTTTGTTTATCCATTCATCTATTGATGGACATTTGAGTTTTCACCAGTTTGGGGATATTACAAATAAAGCTGCTATGTACATTAATGAGCAAGTTTTTGTGTGGACATATGATTTCATTTCTCAAGTAAATTCCAAGGAGTGAAATGTCTGGTTCCTACAGTAGGTGAATGTTTAACTTTTTAAGAAGCTGCCAGAGTGGTTGTATCATTTTACATTCCCACCAGTAGGGTATGGGAGTTCTATGTTTTTGCCAGCATTGGTATAATAAGTCTTTATAATTTTAACAAATCAAATGGTTGTGAAGTGGTATGTAATTATAGTGTTAAATTGCACTTCTCTGGGGCGCCTGGGTGGCTCAGTCAGTTGAGCATCTATCTTCAGCTCGGGTCATGATCTCAGGGTCCTGGGATGGAGTCCCACATCGGGCTCTCTGCTCAGCAAGGAGACTGCTTCTCTCTTTCTCTCCTCTTCCCCCTGCTTGTACTCTCTCTCTCTCTCTCTGTGTCAAATAAGTGAATAAAATATTTTTTAAAAATTTGCATTTCCCTAATGACTAATGGTGTTGAGCATTTTTCTGTGAGTTTATACCTTATATCTTCTTTTGTGAACTATCTGTTCAATTCTTTTGCCATTTTTAAATTGATTATATATTACTGAATTATAAGAATTCTTTGTATATGTTGAGAATAAGTATTTTGTCTGTGTACGTGTAACAGTATCCAAGATGTTTCTTTACCATTTCAAGTCTGCTAATGCTGGACTATCCAATATAGCTTCCTCATTCACATGTCTGGAACCAAAACTGAGAAGGCTAGAATAGCTATGACTGAACAGGCATCTCTCTCTTTATGTCCTCTCCATTAATGGCAATCTTAGGTTTTTTCACAGTATGGTGATTTCAGAGTGGCTGGACTTTTTATGCTGCGGTTGGATTCACCTAGAGCAAATGTTCTAGGCGACCACGGTGCAGAGCTACAAAGCTTCTTCTGACCTAGCGTTGGAAATCAAAGAATACTATTTCTGTTGCATTCAACTGGTCAAAGTTCAAGGTGAAGAGAATTAGACATCACCTCTCAATAGGATATGTAAGGAAGAATTCGTGGCCACAGAATCTTGCACACCTTGGATAGAGATCTCTATGTCAGTGTAAGCTGCCAACTTATCCTCAATAGTTCAAATAAACTCACTGAAATCATTAAATAACCCATCATAGTGAAACAGACAGTTTTCCAAATGCTTGTATATATTTTGTCTTGGGATATCCTCAGAAGAACCTTTGAGTTAGGCAAGTAGATATTAATCTCTCCATGTTAAATGAAGTTGTTGATGTCCAGTGATATTGATGGCTTTCCTGTTCAACAGAAAAAATTCAGAACTAGTTCCCAAGGCTTCTAGTGTAGCTTTTTTCTCCACCATATAATGCTGTTTCTCCTTAGGTACACAAATGCTTCTAATCGAATAAGCCCCTTCTTTCCTAGGAACAAGGTTTGTTCCTTCTCGTTACTAATGAATTACTTATTAATAGATGTTCTGGTAGGAAGAATTGTCTATTTAAATAATTAGGTACTATTCAGTTAACTCATATAAGAACCTCAAGTTCTCTAGTTGTAAGGAACGAATGAGGGGACTTAAAATTATACCTCTGCTCGATGGCATCATTATACAGGTGATTAAGAAATAAAGAAGTCAAAATTTTATTTGCTGACAGAAAGAAACTGTAATGAGAAAAGCAAGTTACAGAGCGATGTGTATGTAAATATATGTGTGCACACACACACATAGAAACACACAGTTACATATACACACATATACATTTTTTATACATCCATTTGTTAGTACAGGCACAAAAATCATTTGGAAGTTTATACAATGGCTAATGGTGCTATATTTTGAAGATTCTGGACTATGTGATTTTGAGGATACATTATTCTTGAAATAACAATAAAGAACTTTTTTAAACTTTTCAATCCTTTCATAAATGCATTATAATTATCAGATTTGAAGCATCTTCACAACTTTTCTAGTAATGAGTATGCATAAGCATAAACAAATAAGCAAATAAAACTTTAGATGGTAATCAAATTAAGGGCAGGAATTCTATATTTGTTGACTCATCCCCCAAACAGAAGTTACTGTGAAAGTGTCTTTTCAGTACCCACCATTGGGAAATGTGTTCTTAAACAGAACAGTGCAAAAATATTCTTTGAGCTAATCATAATTGGGTCCCAGAAATTCACTGGTTTGGAACTCAAAAGTGATATACGAAATTTTTTCCAAACCAAGAAGTGATCAAAAAGGCAAATAAAGAATGAAGGAAAAAGTAAATCAACTCAGACATATATGCACCTAAACACATATTAAATTTCACTAAACCAAAGCATTCTCGCTTAGCATTAAATTATTTAGAAATTCCAAATCAAAATCCTTCTAAATTAGGGGCGCCTGGGTGGCTCAGTTGGTTAAGCGACTGCCTTCGGCTCAGGTCATGATCCTGGAGACTCGGGATCGAGCCCCACATCGGGCTCCCTGCTCGGTGGGAAGACTGCTTCTCCCTCTCTCAGTCCCTCTGCTTGTGTTCCCTCTCTGGCTGTGTTTCTCTCTGTCAAATAAATAAATAGAATCTTAAAAAAAAAAAAAAAATCCGTCAAAGAAGGACTTAGGGGATTGGCAAAGTTACGAGAGTAAAACGGAGTAAAAATTTCTTTCTTTTATGTCTTCAACTTAGGAATAAGGTTGAAGCCCAGAGCAAAAGGTCAGGGTCTAGATAGAAATGCCATGTGCGGGACAGGTGCTCCAGATCGGAGCATTCTGGATCAAGCCAAGAGGGGTGTTATCCAAATTAGTTGGAATATGAATGGCTGAGATTGAGATATAGAATCATTGTGTGTAGATACCAAACATAAACCTAGTAAGGACAGAAAGCCAATGATAATGACCTGCCATTTTTTCAGTGACTGCCGTACTATATCCTTTTTAGGTAATCTCACTTATAGCCCACAATCTCCTTGCAAACGAGATACCTTTTTCAGATGACAACACAGATCGAGAAGGGTTATATGGCATGCCCAGAGCCACAGTGGTAGTAAGTGACAGAGTTAAAATTCAAGCCCAGATACTTTTTACTACAAAGTCTATGATCTTTCTAGCATGTCAACCTTAGAAACCTGAAGTAGTCAACAGAAAGGTATGAGAATAGTAAAGGTGGGTACCAAGAGACTCAAGAGAGGTGAGCCAAAGCACCAGAGCTACCAGGTCTACCTGTTCTGGACTTCCCTTACCAACAGTGGCTATTCTGGGTATGTCCCTTTCATGTAATATCTCGTGCATGCAGCAAGGTGGGTATGAGGCCTTCACTGATGGTGTTTTGATGTGAAGAGTAGGGAGAAATCTTTAAAGAAGAGTGTCTTTGATGTAAAGAGTAGAGAGAAGTAGAGGAAAGAGTGTGCCAGAGTCAGTGATTAAATAAGTAAGCATTAGCTTCAGGTTCTGTTTGGATGTGTGTCAGGGTCCCTTTCCTAGGAGGAGAATCACTCAGAATAATGTGATGAGAATCCACGGAACCAGATCAAGCAGGAAAACCAAATGAAAAGTGCCTTTCAAGAAGGAAATCATGGGGTGTCTGGGTGGCTCAGTCGGTTAAGCATCTGACTTCGGCTAAGGTCATGATCTCAGGGTCCTGGGACTGAGGCCTGAGACTGGGTTCCCCACTTAGCAGGGAGTCTCCTTGTTCTTCTGCCTTTCCCCACACTCATGATGTCTCTCCCTCTCTCTCACTTAAATAAATAAATGGAATATTTTTTTTAAAAGGAAGAAGGTCATTAGCTTATTAAGTGTGAAAGATTAACTTGAGGAGCACTGTGATCAAACCTGGGGTTGGCCATGAGGACAACACAGATGACCTTTGACAGGGCATATCAGGGCCTTTGTGGGTACAAATTAAATTACAGTGATCTGAAGAAGGAGTAGAAGGTCCTGAAATAAATGTTGAGCTTTGTCAAGCATGGTAACCAAGAAGTAGATGGCAAGCAAGTCAGAGGCAGGGGATTGGTTTTGGATTAGAGAAATTGCAAAGAGAGTTATAGATGAGGGAGAAGGTGGGAGGAACTTCAAAGATGCAAGCCAGAGAAGTGCATTGATTGGTGGAGTGTGGTCCCAGGAGAGTGCAGAGGGACATGTTTCCACACACTGAATCTTTCCTTAAAGGAGAGAGAAGAGAAAAGTAAGAGTGATGATAAAGCAGACACTTAAAGGGAATTGTAGGCATTTCTTATTGGTGGTTAATGGATTGCATTTAGGATAGACTTAATTCAGCAAGAAAAAGGCAGGCAATAGTGAACATGAGTTCAAGTTGCTAGCTTTGCCTCCTACTAGCTCTGTGACCTTGAACAAAATTTCTGAGCTTTGCTTTGCTTGCCTTTGAATTGGGATGATTGTACATGTCCTGTCCCCCAGCTTGTATCTACTGTCCCAAACCAACTGTTAAATACTGAGAAATTCAGAGTGCTTAAGTCATTGGTGCTTTAAAATTGGCTGTCATCACAGCTTTTCCACCACAGGAATAGGCAAAATGTTATAAAGCAGGGCTTCCCTCTCTCTTCCCAGGCTTTGCCACCTCCATACCACTGCCTGCTTCTCTTACGAGGTCTAGTCAGGCTGAAATGAGAGACTATCTGTGAACACCCTCTGCAAATAACCAAGCCCTATATAATGTAAAGGATTTTTATCATTAATATCAATTAACAAGCATCACTGCATGACTTTTCATATATTAATTAGAGTTTTATTTTCTGTCTCCTTCCTCCACCCACCTACTCACCCACCATTCTCAGCAGATAGACCTTAGTACTTCCTTGTCTTGGCAACTTTTCCACAGCAGGAAGCAAGAGTGCTTGAGAGCAATGCTCTTCCAGTCTTGTTAAAGGACCATATTTGCCAAAAGAGATCATATTGAGTAGGGAGGAAAATGGGCTTCAAAGAGAGATTCGGAAGAAGACATTCCTAGTGGACCAGGAAGGGGAGAGGGCTGTGGATTCTATGGAAAGAAGGGGTCCATGCCTGGCTGCCTAACAGAACTTTGGGAGGCACAAGGCCTCAGGAAATGGCTGTAGAGTAGATCTACAAAACCCACTGTGTGTGTGGGGGGATCTTAGACTCCCCTAAATATCCAGCCACACAAGACCCCAGTCAACCGCATGTGGTTTCAATATACATGACAGGAAATCCTGCCCGCAGGGGGGCAACAGTGTTCCTTTCCCAGGGGAGTAGTGCATGTAGCCATCCACAGGGCCATCACAGCTCTTCTCGGTTTCCCAGGGTTCCAGAGCCAGAAAATGAGACCACATGCGGTGCCTGTGGGGATCCGGCCTGACTTGGGACCCCTGTGCCGCACAGGAGACAATATCTCCGTAATGACTCCAGAGGCACAGCCGCCAGGGTCCTCTCCAGGGACCTGACTGGTTTTAAGAGTCTCTGCTCTGTTAAGCCCAAAGCTTTGGCTTCCTCTGAGGTAGCCAGTTCCTGCTGTCTAGATACCCTTTTTGCCAAAGTTACTCTACCTAGTAATAACACAGCTGACACAGTGCTTTTGTCAGGTTTCCAAGGGAAACAGAAAGCTAACAGAAAGTAAAATTCTCAAGTAGAAAGGGAGAAGTTTTTTTTTTTTTTAAAAAACCCTTTATCTACAGTGGGCCCAAGAAGGCCTCGACACAGGGATTCCTGGCCTCACCAAAGATGCCCACATCCCAAGCATGGCCCAGGAGTGGTAGCCATAAAGGGCATCCCACTAGCTCTCAAACAGAAGTCTTGTCTCCCAATCCCTGACTATTCTACTGACTGCGAACTTAAACCCCACAAAACTATAGCGGGGGAAAAAAATCCCCTTCAGCGCTCTATATAGCTCAGCTTACAAGTGCGGTCAGAATTTATTCATATCACCCTTGAGAGTGAACCAGCTAACATTTGCAGAGCAGGCCAAAGATGAAAGATATATTAATAGCACACCAGGCATACACTGAGGGCTGCTCCCTCCACTGGGCCTTAGTAACCATAAACCAGTGTTTGCAAAGTATTATCTGTCCACTTCTAGGGCAAACAACCTCTGTGTTATAAGCGAGTTCTAATCCCAAACTATCTTGTCATTGAAAACATTGCTTTTCAAGACATGGCATTATGCTATATATATTTTAAGATTTTATTTATTTGACAGAGAGAAACACAGCCAGAGAGGGAACACAAGCAGGGGGAGTGGCAGAGGGAGAAGCAGGCTTCCCGCCGAGCAGGGAGCCCGATGTGGGACTCGATTCCGGGTCTCTGGGATCATGACCTGAACCGAAGGCAGTTGCTTAACCAACTGAGCCACCCAGGCACCACCTGAGTTGTCCTTTTAAAGGATTAATGAGACTCAGAATTTGAAAGAACTGATTGCAAGGACCACTTTTAATGACTACTGGGTAAAGGATTTTGTCCTTTTAGAATTGTAGAAGCAACACAGTAGTGTAGACTCAATGTAAAGAAAAATTCAAATAATACATTTCAAGTAAAAGTCTTCCTGGCCCCCTACTCACCTAACTTCCCTCCTCGGAGGTGATGAGGATACCAATTCATGGTGCATCCTTCCTTCCCTTTCGCTCTACATTAATCATGGTTTGAAGTACTTCTTTTGGCTCTCAGTAAAATCATAACAGTGTATGTCTTAGTCAGTTTGGGCAGCTATAACACAAGGACATAGACTAGGTGGCTTAAACAACAGAAATACAGTTCTCACAGTTCTGGAGGCTGGAAGTTCCAGATCAGGGTACCACCAAGGTTGGGCTGGGTGAGGGCCCTCTTCCAAGTTATGTTTTCACATGGCCTTCCATGGAGTGAGCAGAGAGAGAGAGCAGGAGAGAGAGGTCCCCTATCACCTCCTCTTTCTATGAGGGCTCTAATCCCATGATGAGGGCCCCACTTTCATGGCCTAATCTAACCCTAATTACCTCCCAAAGAGCCTACTTTTTCCTAACACCATCCTCTTGGGGATTAGAATTTCAACATATAAATTGGGGGGGGGCACACACATGTATTCCAAAACAATGCATATTCCATATTTCCTTAGAAACCATTAGATACCCAAAGAACCCTCTGGAAAGTTCACCATCCCCCTTCTGCCATATGAGGACACAAGGAGAAGTCTGCAACCAGGAGACAGCCTTCTGCTGATGATGCTGGCACCCTGATCTTGGGCTTCCTGCCTCCAAAACTATAAGAAATAAATTTCTGCTGTTTAAGAGAGAAAGAGGAGGAAGGAAGGAAGGAAGGAAGGAAGGAAGGAAGGAAGGAAGGAAGGAAGGAAGGAAGGAAGGAAGGAAGGAAGGAAAGGAAGGGAAGGAAGGAAGGGAAGGAAGGAAGGGAAGTGATCCTATAGTATAGGCAAGGAACATGGTCCAGTAGCTTCGCTCTATAAACATTCTCAGCATCCCTGATCAGTTCTAGCAGCCCCAGGAACATCCTGTGACACTTGGCAATTCCAAGTCCTGCTGTTCAAACTCCAGAGTGTGGAGCATAAGAGATTCAGCGGAGTAGACACTGCCAGACCACGCCTCCTCCCGGATGGCCCCACCCCACCCCGAAGTTTCCATTACCCACCAAGCTTTGATCTGGTAAACAAATCTGATTCCAATCCCATGGCAGAGGTTGCTGTTCCCTCACTCTCCTCTCTGTTGCTTAGGAGAACTGAACAATTAATAAATAGAAAGTGTTCTCTGACAGTTCATTATTTTGTACCTGATTTGGGGAGACTGAAAAATGGCCCTTTCAACAATCTTCTTTGGCCAATTTCCTTCCTTCCCTTCCCCCAGAACCTAAACCCTGGGATTCCCCTCAGGGATTTTATAGAAACCAGCCCATCTGGAATATTCTGCTGACAGAAAATCAGTAATTGATGCCAGCCGGAGAAAGAGCAACTTCTGCAACTGCTTTTGTTCCAGAAAAGTCCTGCTTCTCTTGCAGCACTCACCAAAGCCAGGCCTTGCCTCCCATGGCCCTGTGGCCTCAGCGCCTCAACAAAACCTCCAGGATCTGGTGCCCTGCCGATGTTTGTCAAACTGAATTAATTGCATTGAAATCACTCAATCTCCCTGAATCTCACTGGCCAACGGGGAATAATCATACCTACTTCATAGTGTGGTTGGAAAGATTGTTATTTGATCATATTGCTTGGCTCCACCCACACCCACGCCCAAAATTCACTGGGTTCCTGTTCCCTAAAAGATAAATGGAGTGCAACTTTTTGAAGTGAAGCATCCAAGAAACTTTGTCTGTTACCGGATGGGGGCTATCCAGTGGGCTACTTCATGTCATGCGTTTCACTTCATCTAAAGTAAGGAAAATAATGTCTGCTTTAGAGGGTTATTGTGAAAGCACTTCACAGGAAGACATGGAAAGCAGTGGCACAGGCGTCATCTATACTAAGCATTCCATAAATGCTAACTATTATTATTATGTGCCTATATGTTGCAGGCACATGATTAAAACTCAATAAATGTTTGGTGAGTGAATGAATGCATGAGTGAACATAGCTTATCAGAGGAGTACGTTCGCTTGCATGTGATGAAACACTACTGTATAGTGACTAAACCAAACAGATGGCTTTCTCTCAGAGGTACGCAACCCAGAGCTGACACAATTGCTCAAGAAGGCACTGGGGCCGCAGGCCCCTTCTTAGCATGGGGTCCTCACCCTCAGATTTGCGAGATGCCCTACATCCTGCGTTCCACTCAGGAAGAGGTAGGGAAGGGCTTCAGTTGCCACGTCTGTAGAACGGGAATGGGCTTGCTTTCTCTCCACTGCATTGTTGTATGATTCACCAGCCAACTCAGGGTCAGATAAGCGCTGCTCCTCTGAGATATATGCCTTTCCTAGTTAGCTGGTTTGTGTCCTGGAAGCAAGCCATGTGGGTCTCAATTCCACCCCCAGAGTGCTCAAAATGATCATTCTGAAGATATTTGGCAACATGAAGAAACATTCATAAAAATGTTAAGTGAAAAATGAGAGGCTATAATAGTTGGTGTACCTACTGGCAAGAAAAATTTTCCCTAAAATATATAAGTGAATAAAAAGAAGCCCCAGACAACACTTGCAGATGATTCCATCAAAAAAATTATAATGAAACTAAAAACTGGTTGGAGTGAGGTAATGGAGACTTTCACTCTTAGTACCATAGACTTCTACTTTTTTACTTTTTATAGCATGTATATATTCATATGTTACTTATCTAATAAAATTAAATTATTATACCTATGAAATAATGTAACTATATAAAATTATGCACAGAGTAAAGCTTGGAAAAGATTCTAAAAAAAGGTAAACAGATGTTTCAGGTTGGTAAAATTATAGAAAAATTCCTTATTTGTGTTGTTATTACTACATTCCATATGTGATGAATTTTATTTCTTCCCACAAGTTGTTCACATGAGGCACAGGTAGACTTCTATAAAACCCAAGGGGGGCACTTTTTAAAAGGTAAACGTAGCTTTTGCTGGTGAAACGATTAGACCAGTGCAGAGCCTCATTTGGGACCAGTTTGGCAGAGATTATCTGGAATAGTGAAATGAAATTATTTTAGCTAGCCTTGGTGATAAAAGTTCTCTCTAGTTTTGGGTTTTTTTTTTTGTTTTTTCTTTCACCTCCAGCACCAAGCACCAAAAAACAAAGGACAGGAACTAGGATGAGTGGTACTTTCTCTCTCCCTGAGATCCTGCCCATATGCAGCTTAGGGTGTTGGGTGCTCAAATAGTATAACTAAGCTGATCATTATTTGACAGATGAGAGGCTGGCCTAGGGATAGACCCCCCCCAGACTAGCTACTTAGCACTACCCTGCAGCACTCCCACAGGATTGCCAAATGGGCAGATACACCTGGATCATTTTTCTTGACTCTCATGTAAACCTAGCCACTCAAAGCAGCTCAAAATACGGCAGTTGTTATGGGAAGATTCCAAGTTGGGCATAAAAATACTGGTCAAGAGGTCTCTGCTGGAACATTCATAATTAGGAACCACTTATTAACTCATTATGTGCCATGCACTGGGCCATCCACTTTATATGCATGATCTCAACTCAACCTGTCTGTGACCCTACAAGATAGATAATACACATACTCTCTCTCCCCACCCCTCACACACACACACACTTACACACACATTCCCAATTTTATAGAAAGTCTAAATGATTTACTTGTTCAAGATCACATAGCCCATCAAATGAGAGAGCTGAAATTCAAACCGACCAATTTTGATGATTCCAAAGTCCATACTTTCAACCTGTGTCCAACATTTTTCACATGTATTTCCATTTGAACAGAGTTTTGGCCCTTTGGGACAGAGTAATCATGAAGATTTGGGGAGCATTTCTTTGGTGTTGGGGAAAGAACCAAAAGTTCTCTGAACACTCTCAATGTTGCAAACAGATTCCATGGAAAAGTAACGAGACTTAATTCTACCCAAGTGTGCAGAACACGGCCTTTAGGCAGGTGGGTGTGTTTCCCCCAAGCAATCTATCACCTGAGCCACAGCAGCCTATAATGTATGGCTTTAATATATTACCAAGGGAAAATGTTCTAATGATTTAGTGGGGTACACATCAATCGTATTATGAGGCAGCATTAATCAGAGTATGGAGTTGGCTTCTGAAAACCATTAAGGTAAATCCCAAGCTCTATGCTTAATGTATTCACCATGGACCACGGTCTGGAAGGAATGAAAAGATCTCATTGCCATTTGGCCTCCCCATTAGTAAAACGTGTGTGTGTGTGTGTGTGTGTGTGTGTGTGTGTGTGTGTGGTGTGTAAGTGTGAGTGTGCATCTTACTTGAAATTTTTAAAGTACATTTTAAGATGAACAATTGTTATAAGGTCTCTGTCATGTGTCTCTCTGAAGGAAGAAAGGCCAGTCCCCTCATTATACATTCTGAGGACGAAGGCTTGCCCTGGATTTGTAGTTTAGTTGCCAATCACAAGAACTAAAATATAAAACCAGAAATAATTCACTTAAAAAAGAAAGGAGGGGTGCCTGGGTGGCTCAGTTGGTTGAGCGACTGTCTTCGGCTCAGGTCATGATCCTGGAGACCCAGGATCGAGCCCCACATCGGGCTCCCTACTCCGCGGGAGGCCTGCTTCTCCCTCTCTCAGTCCCCCTGCTTGTGTTCCCTCTCTAGCTCTGTTTCTCTCTGTAAAATAAATAAATAAAATCTTTAAAAAAAAAAAAAGAAAGGAATTTATTCATTTATTTTTAGAGAGAGAGAGTGCGAGCAGGGGAAGGGTTCAAGGGAGAGGGTGAGAACCAAAGTGAAGAGTTGGTCACTTAATGGACAGAGCCACCCAGGCACTCCAAAATCATTCACTATTTAAAACAGTTTGATGTCACTTGTTGGAGGAATAGTTTATGAATACAAAGACAGTGAAATGATGATGTGGCAACTGTGATAAAGGCCGTTGTAGAATCAGGAACCATGGACACCAGATTAAGAACAGGATCGAGGATGCATACTGTCTCTTCTTTGATACTGTCTCCTTATTCACTATCCCCTGTTAAATACACACACAGTCTGGTTTTGTGGGATTTTTTTGTTGTTTTTTGTTTGTTTTTTTTGAAATGGAGAGTAGCCTGGCAGAGTTGGCCGTGCTGAAAAGAAAGAGGAGAGGCCCCAGTGTAAAGACGAAATGCTGGTGCTCATTTTCTGAATTTTATTTTCTTTAAACGTACCAATCAGCTCTAGTCCAACATATGAGGACATTTCTTTGCAATTTGAAACACACTCTTATCAGCAAAAGTTGATCAACCAAAAATAAAAAAGATATCCCCTAGAGCTGAGCTCCCACTTCTAGATTTGCTCAGGGGACCTAGGGTTCTCTGTGCTTGGGGAGACAAGAGGCGGTACCTTCAAAGCTCAAAGGCCAATATTTCCCAATGTTGTTCATGTTGTTACATGCCTGTCATCACCCGCCATGCCCTGGGACACAGACGACAGTGTGGGGAGTGAGTGGCCACGTGGGGGGAGTTGTTGATGAGAGAGATGGGAGATGATATTCTTTCCAAGGAAATACCTTTCAAAATAAAGAAAAAAGCAAGAGAAGAGGTCAAATGTGATCGTAGGCCTGGGCAGCATTTAAATCTGATAGATAGGGGTCCCTGCTCTCATGAAGCTAAGTGGATGAGCAGACATTCATCAAAGAAAAACATAAATAAAATGGTAACTGTCTGATAGCCTGCAGCCTTTGTACTAATAGCCATTTCCTTCAAAAGACTCCCTCGATTGCGTGGGGAAATGACATTTTTCAGGAGCCGTGCAGAGTTTGTTAGTCTCCTTCCTCCTCCTGCACAAACAATGTTATCTTTATTTACAATTTATTTTACCAGTTTACATTCTTCAAGAGCAGATGTTCCACCTGACCTCAGATAGCTCCACTCGCCAGGAGAGTGTCGCTATTCTCAACTGATGACCTGGTCATGGGCTCAGGAGACTTACTTCAGAAACAGGTTAGCAACTGGCTATTTTAAAGTTCAACACATCATTTTAAAAAAAAATTCCAAATGATCTCAGAAAGTGTTGGTGAACTGTGGAAAGAGCCAAGGTGCCCTTCAACAGACAAATGGATAAAGAATATATACATATGTATTATATATATATACATACATACAATGGAATATTATGCCTCCACCAGAAAGGATGAATACCCAACTTTTACATCAAATGGACAGGACTGGAGGAGATTATGAGTGAAATAAGACAAGCAGAGAAAGTCAAGCATCATATGGTTTCACTTACTTGTGGAGCATAGGGAGTAACATGGAGGACAGTGGGAGAAGGAAAGGAAATGTGAACTGGGGTAAATCAGAGAGGGAGAAGAAGCATGAGAGACTTTGGACTCTGACAGACAAACTGAGGGTCTTGGAAGGGGAGGGGGTGGGGGATATTGGCGAGCCTGGTGGGGGTATTGAGGGTTCGTATTGCATGGAGCACTGGGTGTGGGGCGTAAACAATGAATCTTGGAACATTGAAAAAATAAAATAAAATAAATTATTAAAAAAAAAGTGTTGGTGGATGTTCACTGTGAGACTGTATTAAAGTGGCAGGGTGCTTACCTTCAATGGCTCTACACGTCACGTCTCTTCCACTGTATAAAAATAGTCCCATTAATTTTTTTGTTGTTGTTACTAAAGTTTTTTTTTTCCAGTGTTTCAAGATTCATTCCCCATTCCCCACACCCAGTGCTCCACGCTTTAGGTGTCCCCAGTACCCACCACCAGGCTCTCCCATCCCTCCACCCCCCTCCCTCCAAGTCCCTCAGTTTGTTTCTGTGTTCAAAATCTCTGTTGTTTCGTTTCCCTCCCTAGATTACCCTAGTTCCCATTTGCTTTC